>OX465243.1:21462332-21684994 GCA_949987775.1 Aproaerema taeniolella | reverse complement strand
CTTGAGAACTTCAGAAATATTATGATCATCAAACTACCAGGTCTAAGATTTGATAATAGTGATCCTAATGTACTTTTCAACTCTGTACTTAGATTGTCTAAACTAGAATTTGACACTGTGTTTAAGGCCAAGACGCTAAAGGTTAATGACTCCTTGAAGTTTAGTGATTGGGCGACAGTGGGAATTCACAAAAGCAGAGAAAGGCTGTATGATCTTTATGGTGAGAAAGCATATAACAATTCTGAAACTTTTGCTAATTATGTTAGAGCTTATTCTAAAACTTTTAAGCGTGTATGTAAAGCGGCGAAAGCTATGTTTGTTAGAAATAAAATTAAAAAGAGAAATAATATCATTAAAACTTCCTGGAAAATTATTAATTGTGAGACTGGAAGGGTTAAGTCTCGCAACTTCGATTTTAAACTCATTATAAATGACAAAATTTTAACTTCAGATGTTGCTGTTGCTTCAGAATTTGAAAGATTTTTTACTGACATTCCCGTCTCTACTACTCAGTCACTAGACTCATCTCCCGCTCTCGCTGAACCATTGCTCAAACAGAATGTAGACGAAAGTAAGGTTCCTTTCAGTTTTTCACATGTTAGAATTGTCGACATTCTTAAAACTTTTAAGATGTTTAATATAAAAAAGGCTGCGAACCTTGATGGTCTTTCAGTAAAGGTGATAAACTCCATAATAGATTGTATTGCTCCACACCTAGCGTTTATTTTTAATAAATGTGTTGATGATGGTGTGTTTCCTGATTTGATGAAACATAGTAAAGTAATTCCTCTATTTAAAGCTGGTAGTACATCAGACCCCACCAACTTTAGACCAATTTCAATACTACCAGCCCTTAGCAAGATATTTGAAAAAATTATCCTTAATCAAATAACCACTCACTTCTACGCTAACAACCTTATGAATATAAATCAATTTGGATTCACACGGGGTCGCTCTACAACCGATGCTGGTGTTGAGCTCATTCGTCATATTTTTGCGGCCTGGGAGGACTCGCAGGATGTTCTTGGAGTCTTCTGTGATTTGTCCAAGGCTTTCGATTGTGTTCATTATGAAACTCTGATCAGAAAATTACATCATTATGGCATAACAGGAGACGCACTTAAGCTTCTGGAATCTTACCTGAGTAATAGATCCAGAAGGTTGAGGTTAATGGCACTAGGTCATCTGGGTCCGCAGTCTGTATAGGCGTCCCACAGGGTTCAATCATAGGACCATTCCTGTTTCTCGTTTACATTAATGACTTACCATCTCTTGTTAAAGACGCCCATGAGATCGTACTATTTGCAGATGACACATCACTCATATTTAAAGTGAAGAGGTACGACTCTGATTATGACGATGTGAATACTGCGATCTCAAAGGTAGTTGAATGGTTTACTGTAAATAACCTTCTTTTGAACGAGAAAAAAACCAAATGTGTTAAATTTACCTTGCTCAATGTTAAACAGGTTAATACCAATGTACAGGTTAGGAATGAAAAACTGGGCATTGTGGAATCTACTGTATTCTTAGGAATAACTCTTGATGCAAAGCTTCAATGGGGTCCTCATATTGATAAGTTAGCGAGCAGACTCAGTTCAGCAGCCTACGCAGTTAAAAAAATTCGTCAATTATCGGACGTTGAAACCGCGAGAACCGTATATTTCAGTTACTTCCACAGCCTAATGTCATATGGCATTTTACTGTGGGGTAATGCTGCGGATATCAATAAGATCTTTGTTCTGCAGAAAAGGGCTGTTCGCGCGATTTATCAAATGAGACCTAGAATGTCTCTTAGACAAATGTTCAAAGAAATAGATATTTTGACTTTTGCATCCCAATATATATGTGACAATCTTTTATATGTGAAGGAAAATGAACATTTGTTTAAGAAAAATAGCGATAGGCACAATGTTAATACAAGGACCAAGCATAAACTGGATGTACTAGACAGTCGTCTCCACAAGGTCACGAACTCTTTTATGGGGCAATGTATACGTTTCTATAATAAGATTCCCATGTGTATTCAAAATTTACCTTTGGATAAATTTAAGACAGTAGTTAAACAAAAACTTTGCAAAAAGGGCTATTACAAAATTTCTGATTATCTATCAGACAGGCAGCCATGGGAATGAACTGCTCAGCTCTAGAGTTATTTCAGATTTAGTTAAAATTAGTAAATAAGAAAATTTGTAATGCGATTTAAAAGAGCAACCTCAGTTTCTTGCCTGTTCTTCTCTAAGGAAGACTGCACCTTTGCGAATAGGCGTAGAGTAAGTAGGATCAGAGGTACGAATGCGTATGTATATGTATGTATTTAAATCGTTTAATGTATGTTTGTATGTATTTCATTGTAATCTTGACTTGTTTTAAGTGACATCCTGAATGTCCTATAAAATAAAGATTTTTCTATTCTATTCTATTCTATTCTAATCCCTGATTTTGCGCTTTTACCCATCATAAAACATAACCTTCATTCGCGGTACAGGCCTTGTTTGTCTACAAACAGGATAGATAGCATCGACGCCTTGTTAGATGTAGTCTTAAACTTTGAGAGTTACGTGCCGCCTCAGCAAGTTTCGGATAACACTCAGTCTCGTAAAGTTATTGCACCGATAATTGATTCGACAAGTTTTATCTGTATAAAGTGCAATCAATCAGGCCACAACTTCCGGGCTTGTCCTTCTATTCCTGGGGTTATTTGTTTCATTTGCAGGTGTCCCGGTGTTACTACCAAGAATTGCCCCACATGTAATGCCCGCGTCGCTGCGCAACCTTCAACATCAAAAAAACTAGTTAGTTCCCACGGTTTTCGTCATCATTCGATTTCTCCGGTTATTTTTTCAGATTAAATTGGTAATAGGCCAATTGTTGAAGTATTTATTTTTAATAGAGCTTTATACGCATTACTCGACACAGGTGCTCAAGCGTCTTTGATTCACACTTCGTTGCTTGCTTCGCTGAATGTTGCGTACCAACCTGATCCCGGTCATAGTGTCGTATCTGCAAACAATTCTCCGATGTATATACTTGGTTCCGTTTCCTTACCCGTTCGTTTTAATAATATTACACAGCAACACCGTTTTCTTGTTACATCACGTGTTACTACGCAATTGATTTTGGGTATTGAATTCTGGGATAACTTTGGCCTAACGTCTTTCCTTTGCGGAGCTTTTAATTCCTGTATTTCTGGGAAGATGTTGTTACAGGACCCAGTTCAAAAGTTGGATCAAGCTGTTATTGGAGAGAATAAGTTTGACCAGTCTCGTTTTTCCTTATCTGCTGATCAAGAAGCACGATTACAAGAAGTAATCAAAGTCTTTGATGAGATTTCTTCTGAAAAAAAGGGTATCGGTAAGACTACCTGGCTTAGTCATAAAATAGTTACTCCATGATCTCCTATCAGGCAGCGTTATTATCCACTTTCACCCGCCAAGCTTAAGGTCCTGAATGAAGAAATCGATAAAATGCTTAATGATGGGATTATACGTCCGTCGCGTTCTCCTTGGGCGAGTCCTGTTGTTATGATTACTTAAAAGGATGGTTCTATCCGTTTTTGTGTTGACAGTAGGAAGTTGAATAACGTTACGATTCGTGATTCTTATCCTTTGCCTAGGATCCAGAATATTTTAGATAACCTATGAGGTGCAAGATACATGACTACCCTTGATTTCCGCAGCGCGTTTTGGCAAATCCCCCTTTCTGATAAGGATAGCTGTGAGAAAACCGCGTTTATCGTTCCACAGCGTGGTCTATTTGAGTTTGTTAGAATGCCCTTCGGACTAACCAACGCTGCTTCTGAGATGCAGAGGCTGACGGACATGATAGTTAATTTTGAGATCACTGCTGATGGCAATAACTGTGTTTTTGGTTACGTTGACGACCTCGTCCTCGTCTCTCGCGATTTTGAGGGTTATCTTGAGCTTATTCGTAAGGTGGCCGCGCGTCTTAAAGAAGCAGGTTTGACAGTTAATCTCAAGAAATGCAAATTTTGCAAGAATCAGCTTAAGTATCTTGGGTATATCGTAAATGAAAATGTTCTTCAGACTGATCCTGCGAAACTAGGTTCCATCCGTGAGTTTCCGGTGCCAGAGAATGCCATGTCTTTGCGTGGTTTCATTGGAGTTTGTTCTTATTACCGTAGGTTTGTGAAAGATTTTTCCACGATAATTGCTCCTCTCACAGTCTTGGTTGGTAAGAAAAAGGGAAATGATAAAATTGAATGGCCAGATTCTGCACGAGCAGCTTTTGAAAAATTAAAGAATGCGTTGGTTGGTACTCCAGTTATGTCTTGCCCTGATTTCTAAAAGCCGTTTATTTTACAATGTGATGCATCCTCTGTTGGTTTAGGTTCAGTACTTTCTCAGGAGATAGATGGTGTAGAGCATCCAATTGCATATCATTCGCGTTTGTTTTCGAAGGCTGAGAGAAACTACAGCACAACTGAGCGAGAACTCCTTGCAGTTCTGGATTCTTTTAGTCACTTTCGTGGTTACCTTGATAAGATGCGTTTTTCTGTTATCACCGATCATATTGCTTTAAAATGGTTATTAACTCTTGACAACCCTTCTGGTCGTCTAGCACGCTGGGCGACTATAATTTCTCAGTATACCTTTGACATAATTCATAGAAAAGGTATTCATAACGTTGTTCCTGATGATTTGTCACGTAACCACATAAATGTGGGCATTATTTCTTATAATGTAGAAATTCTTAACACTTCTGATCCCTGGTATAAAAAGATTTATGATGGTGTTTCTAACAATCCTCAGATGTTTCCAGCGTATGTTATTAATGACGGAATACTTCTCCGTAGGATGTCTTCTGATTTTCCGTTGTCTGAAGACCCACGGCGGATAGTATTGCCTTCAGAACAGTATCAAAACGCAATATCTGAGGTACATAACGAGTAACCTTCTATTTACCCAGGTGTTAATAAAACTTATTATAAGTTAAATTCCCTTTACTATAGGCCAAACATGTTTCATATTGTCTCAGAAGCGCTTAGAGCTTGTGAGACATGTAAAGCTTTTAAGATCTCAAATCAAGACATGTAAAGCTTTTAAGATCCCCGAGGCCACATGTTATTTCCTAAAGAGGTTACGGCACCGATGCAATCGATCTCTCTCGACATTATTGGTCCGCTACCGCTGGCGTATTATGGTTATCGCTATATTTTAACTACAGTTGATGTGTTCACTAAATACGTCTGGATAAATCCTTTAAAAAGGGTTAATAGTCAAGCGATCGCTACCATTCTTGAGAGGGATATCTTTTTGTGCTATGATGTTCCGCCTACGTTGTTATGTGATAATGCAACAGTTTTTCATAGTAACCAGTTTTGTACATTTTTGGCTCCCTATGGTATTCCTTCATCTTATTATACCCCATATTATTCCCCGCAGGCAAACCCTGTGGAACGCTATAACCAGTCAGTGGTCACTTGTCTCAGTATTTTAGTTGAAAATGACTAGCGATATTGGGCCAAGGTACTACCTAAAGTGAAACTATATTTGAACTCATGTATAAATATGGCAACTGGATTTACCCCCAATTTTCTGATGTTTGGAAGGGAAGTACATTTAGATGTCAATTCACAGCGTGTAGGCGAGACTCGAGGCGTTGATTTAGCTGAGAGTCGCGTTGAACGTGCGGCTACGCTCTCTTCCCTTGATCAGGTTTTTGCTAAAGTTTCAGATAGTCTTTCGTTGGCGTTTTTACGGAATGTGAGTTATTATAACAAAAGTCGTAACCCCCTCATTTTAAATGTCGGTAATATTGTGTGGCGTAGAAACTTCTCACGTTCGTCAAGCGCTGACTATTATTCGAGTAAATTTGCACCCTGATTCACTAAGTGTCGTGTAGTTCGAAAAATTTCCCGCCAAGTCTATGAGTTACAGGATGTCAATTCTCCTTCCTCTGGTACTTATCATATTAAACATATACTTATAATACTCAAGTAACATCTTGTTTTCGTCGTTGGTTAAAAGTACTTTTTTCTTTTCCTTTTTGGTCGTTTTTGGGTCTATATCTTTTTGCCCTTAGACAAAGATGTTTTTGTTCTTTTTTCATTGGTCGGGTGGGCTGTACAGCCATTGTTGCCTGTCGTGTTTGATTTGTTCGATTTTTGTCTTTGTGGTCAGTGTTCTTTTCCAAAGACATTTTATCTTTTTTTTTGCTTTGGCAAATTTTTTCGATTTGTGGTCTTACATTTGTGGACGTCATAGTTGAACTATATTTATGGTATGGTTTTGCATGGCCATTATGGTGGCAACATAGACATAGAAAAATTATTTGATGGCAACCATTATTTTTGACTGTCAAGTCCGAGTTGACTGACAGTCCATTATTTTCTTTGAAGTCTAGGTCTGTGGTGTTTGTTATTTGTCGTCAGTTGTTGACATTTTGAAAGTTTTAGGAAACTTTTACGTAAATTATTACGTAATAAGTAATTATTTTTTGTTGTTTCTATTGTTGATATCTCTTAGTGTTAGTTATTTAGGGCTTGGTTTTAATGTTGAGTCGTTTCGTTTGGGATTCCCGGCCCGGCCGAGTTTATTTCTCTTGTAACTTCTAGGTATCGCTCGCGTGTTGTTCTTAGTTGGTACTTGAAAAATAGCTTTGGATGTTGTTCCCAGTTACTCTCTTTTTAGGTTAATTAGTTCGTTGTGATGTTTTGTTACATTGCACTTTTTCGTGATTTTCAATTCGAGTTAGTAAACTTTGTTGTCATCGCGTATAAGTAGTTTTAATTAATGTTTTTGTTCTACTTATGTTAATGCGCAATTATTTGTTGTTGGTATTATTTAAGTTTCTTTATTTAATATCAACCTTTTCTTTTTTAACTGGATTTTATTAAACTTAAACTTTTACTTAACTTAAACTTAAATTTAACTTCAACTTAAACTTTAAATTAACTTCAACTTAAACTTAACTTAAACTAATATTAGTTTTTCCTTGTAGGGTAGGCAAAAATTTTTTTGGGTATACAGGGTGTTCAAATTTTTTTTATTTTTTTTGTAGAAAGGGGGTGTTGCAGCATTTCTGCTTGCGATCTTTTTTATGTTCTCTTATTCTTTCCAGTCTAGTTTTCTTTTTAATTCAATATATTTCAAAATTTTAGAATTTGCTTGATTTTTGGATTTTGTTTGGAATTGAAGTTGTCGCAGTCATTCGACGAAAAATTTTGTGGTGATATGATCATTATATTATATTGTGCATAGAAGACAAGTGTAAAGCAATTATGTGAAATATTTAATAAGACATTGAACAACTATTTTTAAAAAAGGTCTTAACCTTTTAAAAAAAGTGGAAATATCAATTTTATTATCAAAATGTAAGTTTTTCACCTTTTCCTTTTTTTGTTCTCACACGCCTACTCTACCTTACCTACGCTATAAAGTACACTTTTACAACATCTTCTTCACGCTCAGACAAATACTCTATCAGGCTGTTCTTGCAACAGTTACGAGAATCCTGGGTCTTATCGTTTAAATCAAATCTGGTTATCATTTGACCTGGGGGGATTACTTCACGAAAGACGTGTACCCAATTTGCGAGCAACCCGAACCACCTGTTCCAGCCTCTATTCCATAGCGGTTTTACCAGCGGCCTCAGGAAGACCAGTAGCTAAATTTTAGATCCATTACCCTAAGATTTACCTAATTTATTTTTGACAAAAAAAAAAAGCCAATTGTATCAGCATTAGTTTTATCTATCAAGTAGGTAGGGTATTTTATTCGACGTCGAATTATTATCTATCTATTTGCAACAGATAATAATTTATAGTTAGGCCACGTGTTTAAATTTATGTATGGTATTGTAACCGTTCAAAATTATCCAACACTGCATTTCCAAACAAAATATCCGTACGTTAAAAATTGTTTTAAATGTGTGGTGACACATTGTGTCGACGCGGCGATTTGCACGTCGCCCGAGCTCAGAGGAGCGCGGTGAACGACAGTGGATTTCCAGCCGTCGCCCGCGTCGGTCATAACAGTTAATACATCAGTACATAATTCCTTCACATTAGTTTACGCATAAAATAAGTGAGTTTGTAAGGAATAATTAAAAGTATAGTAATACGGATTTCGGACTTTAAATCGTACTCCCGCTAGCTGCTCATGCACCAGTAAACGAACACTCCCATCTGACCAAATATATCTACAAATTTACCACAAAACATTTTAATTACAAAACTGGTGACCCCGTGAATAAGGTGCGGGGCAGCGCAGTGTAGTGAACTTGAAAAGGGAACCACTCACCAATATCCGGCGCGGCGGCGGCAGAACATTTCTCCAGCTACAAGTAAGTGGGCGGCTGAGAAATTAACTTCAAAGCCCATATTTAATTGTAATCATGGCGGAAGACGAAGAAACAAAAAACGTGTCTGGTATTTCGATCACATCCCGATTGCCAGAATTCTGGAAAGACGTACCTAAATACTGGTTTATTCAGGTTGATGCAGTCCTGGCTCCACAAAAAGTTTCAGATGACGCAAAATACCAACTGGTTTTGGCAAAATTAGACAAAGATGTTATAATGCAGATTACGGATTTATTATTAAACCCGCCTCCTACAGGAAAGTATGAAGCTTTGAAAAAGAAATTAATATCAATTTATGAAGAATCAGAAACAAGAAAAATACAAAAATTAATAAGTGAAATGGAATTAGGTGATCAAAAACCCTCTCAGTTATTGAGAAGAATGCGAGAGTTGGCTAGAGACAAAATATCAGACAATGCATTGGAAATCCTGTGGCAGAACCTCCTTCCACCGTCAGTTCGCAGCGTGTTGGCAGAGGCAGAAACCCACGAGTTGGAACAACTGGCTAAAATGGCTGATAAGGTGAGCGAAACCATTAGAAATACATCAAATATATCGGTGGTGCAGCCGGAAGCTTCTAAATCAGAGGGCAACATAATAGCTGAAATAAAAAAATTGGGCGATAGATTACAAAAACTGGAAACAGCACGAGAGCGTCAGTATAACAGGGGCGGCCGAGGTCGTTTTAGGTCGCGTTCACGTTCTAGATCCACCAGATTTGGTAATAAAAATAAAAGAACTGAGACAGATCCTGATTGGTTATGCTACTACCATTATAAATACAAGAACAGAGCGCACAAATGTGTGGAACCCTGTAATTGGAAAGATGACAAAAAACCGGAAAACTGAGGGCTGTGCAGTCGGCGACGGGCGGCTGTACCATCAGCAAAAATTACCGTCTTAGTGTGCGTGATGTGAAATCAGGTTTAAATTTTTTAATAGACAGCGGTGCAAATGTGTCAGTGTTACCTAAATGGTCAGTGCATTTTCAAAAAAAAAATATAGTGTCTAACGATTATAAACTCTATGCTGCGAACGGTACACCTATTAAAACTTATGGCTTACATACTATGGAACTGGACTTAAAATTAAGAAGAGCTTTTGTATGGACTTTTATAGTAGCAGATGTTAAACAACCCATTATTGGGGCAGACTTTTTAGTTAAATATAAGTTATTAGTGGATTTAAGTGCTCGTAGGTTAGTGGATCAGGTAACAAATCTTAATATAAAGACTAATATATCAAGTTCGCAAGAAGGTTCAATCACAACATTAGATCAAAATCACCCTTATTGCGATTTGTTGTCTGATTACCCTGATTTGACGAAACCTGTGTCATTCAAAGAAACACCCAAACATAATGTATGTCATTTTATAGAAACTGAAGGTACACCTATTCAGGCACGAGCCAGGCCACTACCGCCTGATCGTTATACTAGGGCGAAAGAGGAATTTAGGATTATGACTAGTATGGGTATTTGTAGACCAAGCAAGAGTCCATGGGCGAGTCCTTTGCACATAGTTCCCAAGAAAAACGGTGAGATTCGGCCTTGTGGTGATTATAGGCGACTAAATGCTGTCACCAAGCCCGATAAGTATCCCGTTCCTAGGCTGCGTGACTTCACTTACGTTCTGGCAGGTAAAAAAGTGTTCTCTAAGCTAGATATAAATAGGGCCTATAATTGTATTCCTGTAAATGAAAGCGATATAGAGAAAACAGCGGTAATAACACCGTTTGGCTTATTCGAATTCACTCGAATGCCCTTCGGTTTAAAAAACGCTGCTCAAACTTTTCAAAGATTTATGTCTCACAGCGTTCTATCAGGTTTAGACTATTTATTTATCTATTTGGATGACGTTATAGTAGCTAGCGATGACGTCACACAACACAGGAAGCACTTAAGGGAAGTTTTTGAAAAATTAAATAACTATGGAATCACTATTAATCTTGGAAAATGTGTTTTTGGAAAGAGTGAATTAGAATTTCTAGGTCATCAAGTCTCATCATCTGGGATACGGCCACTGGGGGAGAAGGTGAAGGCGATCATCGACTTCCCCAGGCCAACCACCGTCGAGGAGATGAGGAGATTTTTAGGTATGTTAAATTTTTATAGATCTTTTATCCCAAAGGCAGCAGAGGACCAATCAGAGTTGGATAAATTTTTACATAATACGAAACGAAAAGACAAGACGAAAATAATTTGGAATGAAAAGGCGATTCAACAGTTTGAGAAGTGCAAGAAAAACTTGCAGGTAACTACTACTTTATCGCATCCGACATCTGACACCCCTTTAGCGCTTATGACAGACGCTTCAGACTCGTGTGTGGGCGCTGTACTTCAGCAAAAAGAAGGTAAGGATTGGAAACCATTAGGTTATTTTTCTAAACGATTGTCAGAGGCACAAAAGAAATATAGTACTTATGATAGAGAGCTTTTAGCCATATATTTGGCGATTGCTCACTTTCGTTATATGGTCGAAGGTCGTCAATTAGTCGTTTATACTGACCACAAGCCTCTTACTTGCGCATTCAGTAAACTAGGGAGTGAAAAAGAGTTACCTAGAAGGGCGCGACATATAATGTTCATTAGTGAATTTACAACGGACATTAGGCACGTGTGTGGTAGTGACAATGTAGTTGCTGACGCCTTATCGCGCGTGGAGGAAATAACATGCCCCACAGCGTTAGACTTCGCAGAATTGGCTCGTGACCAAAGCCGTGACAAACAGCTTGCGCAATTGTTATGCGAATCAAATGGCAAGTTGCTTTTTAAACATATTTCCTTACCGGATAGCACGGATCAAATTATTTGTGAGACGTCAACAAGTCAATGCAGGCCATATTTAACGGAAAAATTTAGACGCATAGTTTTTGACGCTTCTCATGGTTTAAGCCATCCTGGAGTTAGAGCGACTTTGAATCTTATTAATAAAAGATATTTTTGGCCCGGAATGAATAAAGATGTTAGGAATTGGGCAAAGACTTGTAATGCCTGTCAGCGAGTTAAAATTCAGAGACATACTGTATCCGATTTAGGTAAATTTGAGGTCGTGGATCGTTTTCAACATGTGCATATAGACATAGTTGGCCCATTAAGCACATCACCCGAAGGTTATAGATATTTAGTAACGATTATTGACCGTTACACGCGGTGGCCAGAAGCATTCCCAATTAAAGAGATGACGGCGGAGGTTGTCTGTAGAGTATTTTATGAAGGGTGGATTACAAGATTCGGATGTCCTATAAAAGTGACTACGGATCAAGGTAGACAATTCGAAAGTAACCTTTTTTCACTCCTTACGGAACGCTTGGGAATTAGGCGTATAAGGACAACCCCATATCATCCACAAAGTAATGGTGCTGTTGAACGTTGGCATCGATCTTTAAAAGTAGCCTTGGCAGCCAGATTTTCAACAAAATCATGGGTAGATGAATTACCAACTGTTTTGTTAGGATTAAGGACAGCAGTTAGGGTTGACACAAATATTAGTGCTTCAGAAATAGTTTACGGTACAACTTTAAGGTTACCAGGGGATTTTTACAATTCAGATATTAAGGTAGAAACTGATATTCAGAATTATGTAACGAATTTGAAGCAAGCTATCAAAGAAATTCAACCTTGTAAAAGAGAAACCTTAAATAGTAGGAAGATATTTGTCAGTAAAGATTTAAAAACATGTGAAAAAGTCTACGTAAGGGTGGACGCGGTAAGAAAACCGTTACAACCGCCTTACGACGGACCCTATTCAGTTATTACTAGGACGGACAAAGTTTTCCAAGTTCAGTTACCCGGAAGAAAAGCATTTATATCTATAGATAGGTTGAAGCCAGCATATGAATTAATAGATGAGAATGTTAAAAACAGTCAGAAAATAATAGAGTCAGAAAAAGAAAAGGTTTGTGACAGCCCTGACGCTAAAATTACGCGTAGTGGTAGAATAAGTAGGAAACCAGTAAGATTTATGCAATAAGGAAATAAAATAGGAACTAGCTTAGTAAGTAAGTACGTGCGTTTATTGTATTTTTGAAGGATAAATAAATAAGCATACTCAGTTAAGTCAAGTATATATTAAGAGAAGTCGAAACAGTAGGTAACATCATTTAATTCAGAGACGTCGAAGAATATTAACTTGAAAAAATTTAGATTTTGGTACCTAGTAAAAAAGAAAGTAAAGGAAATGGGAAATCAAACAACTAAAGAAACTAAAGAAAATTTGGTTATAAATCAAGCAACGGTAGAGAAACAGTTAAGCGACAGTTATGGAATACTAATAATTACGATTTTGGTATTATTATGTATCACCGTTGGCTACTTATTGTTTCGACAGCTAAGAAGAAGAGTTGGAAAGTTTATTACAAAGCAAATTACGGACGTAAACACGTTACCAGTGATTAAAGTGGAAAGTGTACAACCTAAAGCACAAACAACAACAGCTAAAGTAGTGTATTCCTAGTTTAAATGTCTTAGTTAAGTATTACAATTTTAATGTTTTAAGGTAAATGTTAAGATTAGTTGGTGGACACAGTAAAATAAAAAGAAGTTTTGATTTCAGTAAGAGAATTTAATTTGAAAATTTGTGTTAGGATGATGCTCTGCCTACCCCTATAAAAACATAGCGTGATATTGCAAGTAAGTTTGAGAATTCATTTACGAACGTCGTTTGTTAAAAGAATCGTGTTACATTCCTCGCTTATCGCGTCACAGCGGGCGAGACGGCGACCGTAGACATAGCATCAGCAAATTCCGTTGACTTACATTGTACTTGTGTCGTACTGTTAAGATATTTAGAGTAAGTTTTAATTTTAAGATATTTTAAGGATTTCATTTTTTTTTAAAAAAAGGGGAGGAATGATGTGGTGACACATTGTGTCGACGCGGCGATTTGCACGTCGCCCGAGCTCAGAGGAGCGCGGTGAACGACAGTGGATTTCCAGCCGTCGCCCGCGTCGGTCATAACAGTTAATACATCAGTACATAATTCCTTCACATTAGTTTACGCATAAAATAAGTGAGTTTGTAAGGAATAATTAAAAGTATAGTAATACGGATTTCGGACTTTAAATCGTACTCCCGCTAGCTGCTCATGCACCAGTAAACGAACACTCCCATCTGACCAAATATATCTACAAATTTACCACAAAACATTTTAATCACAAAAAATGTTAGGATTTCCAATTTGTTAAGTTTCTGCTTACACCTAAAAATTTATTTGTGCTTATTAATTTTCGGAACTGTGTCGAATTTTTGTTACTGTATTTGTTTAATTAAATTTTTTCCTTTCATTTTAAATCTCGTCTACTTTATTTTTTTTTGTTGTGTTTCGGCGATAACATTATCGTAAATTTATCGCTGAACAATCTTGCCCTAGTGGCTCGAAATCAGCATTTATGACGAGTCACAGTGCGCGCAAAGACTGAAAAGTTCAGTCGGGTGTTAGCGGGTGACTCCTGGGCGTTTTCCATACTAATCTACCTAAGGAACAAGTGTGCCAAGGCTCATCCTTGTATCTAGAAAATATTGCTTCCCATACAATAATGGATATAATTCTCAAGCTATAATGGAGTCGCATTTTTCTAAACAAAAGAATTCTTAAAATTATTATTTTTTAAGTTCACTCTATGACTTCTGAAGCGGGCGATCCAACCCACTCGTTTTTAAGCGACTTCAAAAAAAGAGGAGGTATATTTTTTTATAAAAAAATATGTTCGACTGTATATTTTTTTATCTATGTTTATCGATTTCTCCGCCAATTATGGACCAATTATAAATGTTATCGAAAATGATTCAGCTTTTTTAAAAACAACAACAAAAACAAAAAAAAAACAAAAATAAAACCAGACCATCATCTCAATTATTGAGTGACATGTTCGTTTGTGGTAATAGGCATTGGAGTCTGCAAAAAATACTAGTCTTTATTTACTTTATTTGTGCGAACTGTTGTTGGGATTGAAGTCGGTGACCCATACGTTTTTAACGTGGAAAATTATGGATTTACTTCTTTTTTTTATTATTAATCTTTATTTCCTCTACAATAGGTTCTTAAAAACTAGTAACAGGTGCCACCCATTAAGCTCATCGCCTGTGCCGGGTAACACCACTCTTCTTATAATTAAATTACATACATTGTAGGTAGGTACGCCAACTGTAAAACAAAGGTAATTAAAAAGAAAAAAAAATGTTTTAACGTTCTTTAAAGAAATAACAAAGTGCAACTACATTTTACAATACAGTACCAGGAATAAGATGTTTTCACAGTATACCAAGTGTGTATATATGTGTGTGTGTGTGTTTGTATATGTTTGTCTGTGGGTATGCGCGGTTATGTGCGGTGCGAGGGTATATAATTACTTAGGTAAGTATAAGAATAGGTATGACTAGAGTAATTTTGTGAGTCAGTTCTTATAATTAAGTTGGTTTAATACTGCATGTGTATGAATGGATAAAGTGTGTCATGCCCAAAGTCCTGGTTGAATGAGGAAACCCCAGATGCGCAGCCTTACGACAGTGTCTTGGGATCGGTAACCATGCAATAATCCACTATACATCTAGCATGTCGTCAATCTCCCCGTATGACTTAGACTCTAGCCATCTCTAAATATATAAAAGGAGAAACTGACTGACTGACTGACTGACATATCAACGCACAGCCTAAACGGCTAAACGTAGGCACTTGAAATTTGGAAGGGACGTAGCTTAGGTACCGTAGAGGTGCACTAAGAAAGGAATTCCCGAAATTCCCACGAAAACGGGAATTAGCGGGAAAATCCTTTTGTATGAAAAATCTAAACCGCTTAAGTTAGACGCTTGAAATTTGGCATGCAGGTACCCTTAGTAAACTTAAAGCTTAGTTGCAACAGGATATTGCAAATTCCCACGGGAACGGGAGTTAGCGGGAAAAAACTTTTGTATGTAAGAATCTAAATCTTAAAACTAAATGAAGGTCCATTAATGGACCGTCAATAAAGTGTAATCCGTTCAAAAGAAAAAATTAACACGCAAATGAAGTTGCGGGCATCAGCTAGTTTGGATATAAGTTTTTTTTATTTTCAAATACTAGTTTTGGGTAAATGTTCAAATTTTTGTTAACAATATTGTATACATTTGCTGAACGCTTATTGTATTGCCTACTAGCAAACGTCGTGTTAGTTTTAGAAACAGTGGCAATAATGTCATTCCTTCTTTTGCGGATAATATTAGTATCATATTCGAGACTTTTATGTTTTTTTAAGACAATACTTAGGACGTACAGTTTCCTAATAGACATCAATTTCGTTTCTTGATACAAGAGTTCTGTGGAAAATCGGCGCCTTTTGAAATACATTCTTTTAATAAGGCCACGTTGCACTCGTTCTAATTCAAGGAACTTAGTTTTTGTAGCCCCACCCCAGACAGAGATACAGTACCTCAAAATAGATTGGACCAGCGCTATATAGATTTGCTTTAAAAGATTTTTATTGTTATTAGGGGCACTTTCTTGATTCTGATCAGCCACTGTCTCTGGCATCACATACCTTAGAGTTCTAAAAATCCACGTAAATTTTCTCATTCTTGCTATTACATATTCCAGGTGTGGATGCCAGGACAGTCGCTGGTCAAGCAAGACACCAAGATATTTTGTTTGTGCACTTTCAGGAGTGTGGGGCAGCTATAATTGCACATTTCGCCATAGCTGCTTCCATTGCAGCTATGAATTTGTACTGCAAAGTTTCTGTCAGGTTGTGTGTCATTGTAAATAGAATGGCACATATAGTTGGTCTTATCTGTATTAAGTGTAAGAAGATTATTTTTCAGCCAACTATCAATTTTCGTAAGACCTCTTTCCACGTTAAACTTAACATTGGCCCAAGAGTCACTGACAAATACTATGGCGGTGTCGTCCACGTAGGAGAATATTTTGGCATTCTGGACCTGTAGGTCGCACAGGTCGTTTATATATATAAGAAACAGGGTAGGGCCCAGAATGCTTCCTTGCGGTACTCCATAAGACACATCCTCGTATGTGCTGGCATAGTTGTCAAGCTTGACCTTTTGCTTCTTGTTAGATAGATAATCAGATAAGAGCTGTAGATGTGTTCCTCTGATTCCTATCTTATTTAATTTGTGTATAAGAATGGGGTGTGATACGGTGTCGAACGCCTTCTTTAAATCTAGAAAAACCGATCTGCATTTTTTATGACTATCCAGGCTTTCTATAATCAGTGAACTCAGTGCAGACACAGCATCCTCGGTGGATTTACCATGTCGAAAACCAAACTGAATATGTGATAATAGATTAAAATTATCCAGAAAAGCAAGAAGCCTTATGTTCATCAGTTTTTCCAGAATATTGGAGAGCGCCGGTAGAACAGATATAGGTCTGTAATTATTTACCAGTTCTTTTTTTCCCATTCTTATGAACAGGGGTTACGATTGATTGTTTTAGTGCAGTCGGGAAGACTCACTTTACGAGGCAAAGGTTAGCAAAGTGTACAATTACAGGAACTAGGTCTTCATGTGCTAGTTTTAAGAAAGATGAGGGAATGCCATCCCGCCCCGGCGCACTATCTGATTTGAGTTGCCTTATAATACTGCTCACCTCCACAGGGTCCGTTGGAAGGAGGACAAAGGAATTACGGTTTGACTATAGACTTTGCGAATAGGAGTTTTGGTCACCTGATATAGTTCTTTGCCAATGTTGACAAAAAAATTATTTACTACTTCAGTGGATTCAGAAGGTGAATGTCTTAGGTTTAACAGTTCTGAATTGCTAGTCTTAGAGGTGTTGGTGTAAGTAATGTTTTTAATATTTTTCCATAAAATTTTATTATTGTTTATAGATTTAGCAAGCATTTCTTTGTCATATTTTCTTTTAACTTTTCTAATGAGTTTGTTACAGTAATTTCTGTACTTGGTAAATGTAATTTTATTTATGACTTTGTAGGGGTCTTTACGAGAGTTTTCCTGTAACTTGTTGCGGTTCCTAATGCAGCGCAAGATACTTGGGGTGATCCACGGTTTTATAATACAAGCCCGTGAAGGAATATTGGTGACTGTTGTGTTGTCTTTCAATAGATTTGTTATGATATATATAAGTTTATTAATGATTTCGTCGGGGTCCTCACAGAATAGCAGCTCGGTCAGATTAGCAGACTTGAGTTAAGCAAGTGCTTGTTCAAAGTCTATTTTTGTTTTTATTTTAGTAGCTGTCGGATATTTTTAAATTTAGATAGGAATAAAATGGTCGTAAAATGGTTGGTAATAGATGTCGGAATATCAGCAATAGATGCTTTAACTTTATTTATATTTATCCTAAGCATAATTATGGTCTAGGCAATTATTTCCTCTCGTCGCTAAAGTGTGTCCTGACAATATTCCGTACATACAGAGCATATTTAAGTAACTGACTCTATTTTTTTGTTTGTTCATATTTTTTGTCGAACTTTAGTGAGGCTGACATCGCTGAGGCGAAGAAGCTTTTGTTCGTGTCCACCAACAAGCTGGACCAGATGGTGTTTCGCCGGCGTGACGGGACGCGGAAGAGTCTACAGGACATCATCACGCTGCTGAAGGAGACCGATCTTGACGACGTGCCTACGTTCGTGGCCCAGAAGCTGCACAAGCTTCCTCCTGTCACGTTCGACCACGTGGACGTCACATGCCTCCTGAAGGACATCGTATCCTTGAAGGCGAATCAGGCGCAGATGGTGTTGAGGTTTGAGGCATCAGAACGCACCGTGAGTGAGTTGCGCAAGGAGGTCGATGCCTTGCGTGCGTCACTCGCGATATGTAGGTCACCGGACGCCGTCGCCACGAACATCAACTCAAGGCGCGGAGCGTGCCTCAGCACGTCGCTGGGGTCAAGTTTCGAGTCGGCTGGTGCGTCACCGCCCGCTGCTGTGTCAGCAGCGCGCGCTCTGCCAGCCGCCGTCGCTTCGCCGCCCGCGCCCGCCCCGCGCCCCCTCCCCCGCCCGAGCCGCCAGTCCGGCGTGCCGCCGCGGCTTCAACCGCCCCGCGCGATGTCCCGCCGCGGCTCGCGACGCCGGTGACTGCCGCTACCTCCACGCGAGCGTCCAAGACGTTCGCTAAGGTTGTCACGGCCAGCAAAACACCAGTTGCTGTGACCCAACCTCCTCCAAAAGTGGGACACCGTGATGAAGATGGCTTCGTCAAGGTGCAGAAGAAGCGCAAGCGATCGGGTAACAAGAATCGCTGTGGGACGGCAGCGACGGACCCGGAAGTGAGTCTGCGTGCTGAAGCTCCGAGCACGCCTGTCTACTTGTCGCGACTGCACTACAGCACTGAGCTGCAAGACGTCGTCGAGTACATACGACAGAAGACAAAAGTTCCCTTAGGTCTCTAGAGAGTGAAACCGTTGGAATCGCATTACCATGCTAGTTTCAAAGCATTCGTGGTGCGGTTCCCGACGTTCATGCTGGAGACCGTCATGAAGGAGAGTTTTTGGTCGGAGGGCGTGGTGTTTCGCCGTTTCCGAGGGAGATTCCCGGCTGCAGACACCCCCGGAAAAACACCCGGGAAATAGTGTTAGTTAGTTTTATTTTATTTTGTTTAATTATAATTCATATGTATGTTAGTCTGTAAGGTATTTATCTATGGGCCTTAGATGCCTGATAATAAATGATTTGATTGATTGATTGATTGATAGTAGGGTTCATCCTGTTTGATTTTTATATTAATATTAATGTCGCCCGCTATTATAATATTACCAGTAGTTCTATTTATAGATTCTAAGTGGTCTGAGAGTGAATCGATGAATTTATCTGCATCCCGATTTGAGGGCGAGCTATATATGCATAGTATAGTATTATTTAAGATGTCAAGCTGGAGACAGGAGGCTTCATCTATATTTATTTCACTAACTTTATGACTTAGTTTGCTTTTAACATATATGACCACTCCATCGTTTTGGTTTAGTTGGCGAGAGGATGAAAAGGTGTCATAGTTCATGAGGGTAGAAAGTGGTTTGATCGCATCTAATCTACACTCCGTAAGAATTACAACATCTGCATCGAAAGTTAAATTACTTATATTTAGAATAAAATCATCAAAATTATGATAGATGCTCCGAATATTTTGAGAAATTATAATTAAGTCGTTTTTATTCAATTTTATATGATCCTGTAATTTTGAGATGTCACATTCAAACGCACTAGCGATTTTCAGCCTATCAATATCTTCTATAGTATTCAGTGTCTCACCCATTATGAATCGGGAGAGAAGAAAAACTCGTTCTAAAGATACTACAGTTAGACAGATATTTAGGTAAAGTAGCGCCCCGCAATGGTCAACAGAGAAATAAATTATGGTGAGTGTTATTATTGAATTAGTTATGTAAATGTATAGCGATTGTAAGCGAATAAGTGTGTGTGTACAGTGTTTATATGTGGATATGTAGTGTTTAGGCATTGTAGCTTTGTATAGGTACATTAAGTGAACAAAAACAAGGTCTGAAGTGACACAGTAATAATGAAGTAATATTATAAAGCTAAAAGTAAATCGCCATGTGTAGGTGAATAATATTTTTTTCAGTAATAGAAACAAATGATTAAGTATGCATGTAAAGTACGATGCTTTGTAGAAATTGTAAGTCAGATAATTGTTGGCAACACCAACAAAACTCACTCAGCATTCGCTCATTCATTCAGTATTCATTCTTTTCCTTTTGCTTCTATAGCTAAAAATTGTACAATCGTGTCTCTCTGCCGAAATATAAATTTTCCCCTAAAAGTGCCGTGGTTTCAATCAAGAACGCCTGCTTCAACTACCAGCCGAGTAAGCTACAAATGGTCCTTCTAGTCGGATGTATCCTGTATTTTCTTCAATCGACGCAATTCAAAATTCAACGCGTGTCGACTCACCACGAGCGTCATTTTGGTCCCTGCTGAAGGCACAAAACGTGACCCAGGATAGAAAGAACTCATCAGTGTGTGGGTTAACAGAGGTGCGCAGGATATTCCAGATAAAATTTTCAAGCAGTGCGCAAGATTTCCATCGGCCGCCTACAAACGCAAAAAGGTGTGCAAAACGACCCAGGTTAAATTTCCCGCCATCGCCCCAGTGCGCAAGATTTTCGACGGTCCACCTACGATTCAAGAAACACACCTACAGTTTCAAGAAAGGGGGACAGTCATACGGTATTTCCGTCATTTTTGCAGCGAATTCAAGACACGCAATTTATTTCCATTTTCATACAATTTTAGCAAGACTCCATTTTGCGTGGAAGGTTGAATCATTTATTTCCATTCCACGTTCTACAATCATTCATTCAACGCTGCGATTCGTTCGACTTACGACATCGGCTTCCATGCGACGCGACGTGATTGGAAGCCACGCGAACCCTTGCATGCAACAGCCAATCAGCGTTCAACGACATTTCTCCCATTGGTTTGGACAATTATTTTTAATTTTAAGTTAGCATTCCATTGATTCCATTGATTCCATATTGGATTCCAAATTGGAATCGCCAGCGCAGCGCCATATCCGCCATTTTGTTTTCACAAAACGCGTTGTTTCTAACGAACGAGTTTGTATTGTGTAGTGTCAGACAAAATACATACGATTTTCAGTTTTTCTTATTATCTAACGATTAAGCCAGTGTTAAAGTACAAGTGTTTAATGTTTGTAAGTCAGTGCAATGGCTGACCCTAAGCTAAAACAATTGAAGGCCTCACGGGGTTATGTCAAATCTTCGATTACGAGACTTTATAACTTTATCTCCAATATTCACGACGTTGAACTGTCCAATTTACACACGTTACAAACGAAAAGGTCTAGAATTGTTGAACTATTCAATGAGTATGAGACTCAAAACAAAGAAGTTGACGAATTCGAATCCAAGTACTACAAAATTTTAACAGTTTTAAATGAGGCTATAAAAGAAAAATCGACTCCTTCTGAGGGCAACCAATACAAAACAAAGCTGCCCACAATACAGTTGAAGAATTTTACAGGTAAATACAGTGAATACACGCCATTAAAAAATCTATTCCATGCTATAATTCACAAGGATAGGTCAATAGATAATGTTCAAAAGCTTTAATAATTGCGCACTTTCTTAGAAAAGGAGCCCTTAGACTTGATAAAAAATTTACCTTTGACCTCAGAAAGCTACGATGAAGCCTTAAAAATTTTAGATGAGCGTTACAATCATAAATTTAAGATAGTAAACGAACACATTAACTCCCTGCTCGACATGAATGCTCTGGTCAAATCCACGCCAAGTAACCTGCGAGATTTCATCTCAATTGTAAAACAATGTTTATCAGCCCTTAAAAATCTAAATATAAATACAGAAACGTGGGACCCAATTATTTTATCTATTTTGTATCGTAAACTAGATAATTATACGTCGAGAGCGTATCAATTGGAGCGCAGCGACGAAATGGAACCAACAGTCACCGATTCTCTGCTTTTCATGGAGAAGAGGGCCCTAGCCTTGGAAAATTTGGCCCCGACCCCCTCGACATCTTCGGGTAGGAATCCAAAGGCAGTGGTTAATGTGACTGCAGCTTAAGGATCCAGCTCCTGCGCATACTGTAAGTCAACTGAACATAAACTATTTTCATGTAACAATTTTAAGGTTATACCTTCAACAGAAAGAATATTAAATTCTCAAAAGACAATAATTTGTGTCAAATCTGTTTGAACCCTCACCGGGGAAAATGTAAGTTTCATTTCAAGTGCAACGTGTGCAAGCAAGCACACAATTCTTTGCTTCATGAGGAACCTGCCCAAGAAAAACCTGTTACACTCATATCTAATACCAACACTGATAGGGTTTTACTGCCTACAGTCAAAGTCAAACTATACTCGAAGGATGGAAAAGAGGTACATGTAAAGGCGATTCTGGACTCTGCTTCCCAGGTCTCTCTGGTGACCAGTAAGGTCGTAGAGGTACTAGGCATTACACCGAGCAAAAATAATTTAAATATAGTGGGTGTCAGCGATCATAATAATACCTCTAGGTATTCTGTCCCACTCAAAGTCTGCTCCTTGGCTACACCCTACAGAGTGATGATAAGTTGCCACGTTTTGGACAGAATTACATGCAACATTCCTCAATATAAAGTGGATTTATCTTCAATAAATATTCCCTCTGATCTCAAGTTAGCCGATGCTGAGTTTCATATCCCATCGGAGATAAATATGTTAATAGGAGCTGATGTATTTTTCCAGGCACTATTACCGGAGTCACTGGAGTCCTTCCAGCAACATCCTTCAACGTCTACTAAGTATCCATCCCAGCAACAACAGCAACATCCCCGTTTTGACAACACCAAGTTTGGTTGGGTAATTGCAGGTTCCTTACCAAAAGAAAACACTAACAATTCCAGTAGGGTGTCCTTACTATGTATGGGTTGTCACACTGATATTAATACATATTTACAAAGATTTTGGGCTCCTGAAAATATTCCTGAAACGTATAATGAAAAGGTTACAGAGCATGAGTTATGTGAAAGTATTTTTGAAAGCACTACTATAGTAAAAAATAAAAAAATTCAAGTCGACTTACCTTTGAAAATACCACTCACTGAAGTACATAATGAGTTAGGCAACTCTTTTGATCTAGCTTTATACCGATTCTTAAACCTGGAAAAAAGGCTTCACAAAAACATCAATTTATTCACAGATTATAGTAATTTTATTAATGAGTATGTGGAATTGGGGCATGCGCACTACATTGATTTTAATTCTTTGAATTTCCACAACGACCCCTTGTATTTCATGCCATACCATGTGGTTGTTAATATAAATAGTAGAAGCACTTAAACAAGGGTTGTTTTTGATGCCTCCATGCAACCGGACAAAAAAGTTTCTCTCAACGACATCTTACTAAATGGCCCACCAGTGCAAAGGGATTTGTTTGATATTCTGCTTTTGTTTCGGTTGGGAAAATACACTTTTACCACTGACATACGCCGAATGTTTCGTTGTGTCGATATTAACCCTGAGCATGCTGTGTTGCAAAACATTTTGTGGAGAAACAATGTTAATGAATCTATTAAATGCTTAAGGCTGGATACAGTGGTTGGATCTGCCTCCTAGCGGTTCACCCTGGGCAACGTCACCTTGGGCTTTGTTCAATGGTGGCGGCCAAAGATCCCCAAAGCGGTGTGGTAGGCCCATTAGCAGTCGCAACGGGCCGCCTGGCTCGCGACCACCCTTCTGCCGGAGTCCAGCGCCAAGCAGACTAGCGTCTGTTTTCCGTTGGTGTGCGGAAGTGCCAGCGCCATTGGGGAAGTAAGGATGAAGTCAGTTGCGCTGCTTAAGACCGGTCTTGACTGTTGAATAGCACTGTCCCGGGCAGCTCATCTTGGAGGGTAGCGGGATCCTAAGCACGGTCTCTCGCCGTAGGCCGACCGCGGGTAGTAGGGGGCCCAAGTAGCACGCTAGCCACGTGTAAAAGGCTGCCCCACACACCAAGCGAAAAATCCCGCTATGCTCCACCGTGCCAGTTGGCGACCGGAAGGGAGGACCCGGTGGCCATAGCGGGGGGGTTAGGGCGTCCCCGCGCGCTCCAAATGAGTTTCCTATTGGCCAGTTGTTATCATCAGTCCTGTCTTTATGGTTCAGCAAGCAGTGCCTCGACTTCTAATTACCTTCCCACAAACACTCCAAACACAAACATGAAAAGCAAAAAGAAAGGATTAGTTAAAAAACGGCTGCACTTCCTCCCACGAAAAGTGCACCTCATTAACATCCGAGGGTTGCACTCAAACATCGAACAGGTCCACCACCACCTTGAGACCAACAAGCCGCATCTATTCTTTCTTACGGAGACGCAGATAGCAACACCATCAGACGTGGCGTACCTCAACTACCCGGGGTACTCCCTTGAGCACAACTTCAGGAGGAACGCCGGGGTCTGTGTGTATGTCCGCGATGACGTTTGCTGTAAGCGTCTCCGTTGCTTTGAGAAATCTGGGTTTTCTACTCTTTGGCTTTTGGTAGATACAGGTCTTGACAAAACTGTCTATGCCTGCGTCTACCGTTCACATAGCGGAGACCAGGAGACAACCAAACTTCTTGACCACCTAACTGAGACGGCTGATATAACCCAACAAAGGTACCCAACGTCAGAGCTCGTCTTTCTGGGGGACTTCAATGCCCACCACAGCGAGTGGTTGTTCCCGTTCAAGAAAACTGACCATGCTGGCAGAGAGGCGCGCAAATTTGCACTATCGCTAGATCTCACACAGCTGGTGAACGAGGCGACGAGGGTACCGGATGTTGATGGACATACTCCCAATTGCCTTGACCTTCTGCTGACAACTGATCCAGACAAGTACTCAGTTGTGGTCTCAGCCCCGCTGGGAACATCGGACCACTGTCTGGTGAAATCCGTATCGATCAGCTCTCCCCCGGACGTTAGTCTCAAATGCACTAGGAGAGTCTGACGATACGAGTCAGCAGATTGGGATGAGATGCGGCACTTCTTTGCATCTTATCCTTGGCGGCAAATGTGTTTCTCTTCGGATGACCCCCCTTGTTCGGCTGATGCGATTGCGGATGTAATCCGGCAGGGAATGGAATACTTTATTCCATTCTCCGACATCCCGCTCGGTCACAAAGCCCAGCCATGGTTCAATGCGGATTGTGCACGTGCTGAGGCACGCAAAGAAGCTGCATACCAGGCCTGGGTTCAAGCACGTGATCGTGGAATCCGAGCTAGGAGGGTTCGTTCGAAGAAAAGGGCATTCAACTCCGCTGCCAAGTCATGCAAACGGGTTATCCGCAAGGCTCGTTTCGACCATAATAGACGAATAGGGACTAGATTAGCATCTTACCCTCCTGGTAGTAAGCAGTTCTGGTCCCTATCAAAGTCTGTCGAAACTAACTTCTGCCGTCCAACGTTGCCTCCCATGCAGAAACCTGATGGATCGTTAGCTCACTCCGCGAAAGAGAAAGCAGATCTCTTTGCATCTCTTTTTGCGAGCAATTCTCGTCTGGGCACTGGCTCTCGACAACCACCGACCATGCCTCGCTGTGACTTCTCAATGCCGGAAGTCACAATACACAATAAAGAGGTCCGAAGAGCATTACAGAGTCTAGACGTGAACAAGGCGAGCGGTCCGGATGGGATTCCTGCTAAAGTCCTGAAGTACTGTAATCCTGAGTTGTCTCCTATACTGACACGCTTGTACCGTCTCTCTCTCAAGACCAAAACCGTACCTAAGTCCTGGAAGCTTGCCAACGTGCAACCAGTACCCAAGAAGGGTAGTCGTGCTGACCCCTGTAACTACCGTCCTATTGCCATCACTTCCATACTCTGTAAGGTTATGGAAAGAGTACTGAACAGCAAGCTGCTGACATACCTAGAAGCTAATGACCTACTTAGTGATCAACAATATGGCTTTCGCCATGGACGATCGACTGGGGATCTTCTAGTGTATGTCACGCACTGCTGGGGCAAAGCCATCGAGAAACACGGCGAAGCTCTCGCCGTGTCACTTGATATCTCGAAGGCTTTTGACAGGGTTTGGCATGCAAGTCTGCTAAGCAAGTTTCCTGCATACGGCGTCCCTGCCAGTTTTTGTAGCTGGATAGCTGACTTCCTAAGTGAACGGTCAACCCAAGTACGGCTGCTCCTCTGACTTAATGGCTATTAATGCCGGAGTTCCTCAGGGGTCTGTTCTCTCTGCGAATCTATTCCTGCTGCACAACAACGACATGCTTTTGCCTGGAGTGGTTGCGTACGCAGATGACAGCACAGTCATGGAGAGATATCTGTCTTGTGCAAGAGCTGGTGGGGATGAAATTCGAAATGAGAGGGAAGCAATGGTTGAGCGAGTGAACTCAACCTTAAGTCTTGTCTCCCAATGGGGTGACATGAACTTGGTGAGTTTCAACGCCTCCAAAACGCAGGCGTGCCTGTTCTCCGCAAAAAGGAGTCCATTCAACTTGACTCCTACTTTCCGGAGTGCATCTGTATCTGTAACCGATGAGCTGGAACTCGGCATGAAGTTATCTGCCAACCTTAACTTCGGCACCTCCATCGAGTCTAAAGCTCAAACTGCGGCCAAAAAGCTGGGCATCCTTAACAAAGTTAAGCGATACTTCACGCCAGATCAACTTCTTACCCTTTATAAGGCGCAGGTCCGATCGTGCATGGAGTATTGTAGCCACCTTTGGGATGGTTCGGCCAAATACCAACCAGCTGCACTAGACTCGGTGGATCGCAGAGCCAGGAGGCTCATTGGTGATAAAAAGCTGGTTAAGGATAAGCTCCAAAGCTTAGCTCATAGACGCAAAGTAGCTTGCCTATGTGTTTTTTATAAGATGTACTTCGGGGAGTGTGCTCAGGAGCTGCATGAGCTCATTCCGCTTGCCCCTTTCTTCCATCGGACGTCCAGACGCACTGCGGGGTATCACCCTTATCTTGTCGAGATACCTCGGATACGTACTGAGCGCTTTTCTTCATCTTTTGTATTGCGCACTGCCAAGGAGTGGAATTCTCTGCCGGCGTCTGTATTTCCGAGCTCATACAACCCGAATATCTTTAAAGTACGAGTGAATAGGCTTCTTCTGGGTGAGCTCGCTACATCCTCGACCGCATCTTTGCCCTGAGCTAGATTGTGGTCAAGAGCGAACCCATTCTTAATAAAATAATAAATAAAAAAAACAGTCACATATGAACAAAAAAGCTCAAGTTACTTGGCAACACGCTGTTTGCATGAATTAGCTAGAAACTATAAGGATGAATATCCCTTGGCATCCTAAATTTTAAATAACTGCACCTACGTTGACGATGCTTGCTACACACACTCTGATTTAAACACTGTTAGTGAGGCAAAGAGGCAGCTCTGTGAACTACTGGGCAAAGGCAGCTTTTACACACATAAATGGGCTTCTAATTGTCTAGATATTTTATGTGACATTTCCCCAGATAAACAACACTTTGATAACCTCGAGCTCCGAAAGGAGAATTTTTATTTAAAAACATTAGGACTCACCTTAAACACTAGGGATGACTATTTTGTATTTTCATGCCCAGAAATATTTACAATTGAGTTTCCTACGAAAAGACAAGTTTTGAGCTGTATCTCAAATTTTTATGATCCACTTGGTTTTATGTCACCCAAGGCTAAGGAATTTATGCAAAATTATGGTCTGCGAAATTAGGGTGGAATGACGTTATTCCAGAGCACCTCAGACTTGAATGGCTTAGCTTTGCAAAAAACTTATCTGAAATGGAACCTTTACATATTAATAGAAATATAGATATTCCTGAAAGGGCAAATGCAGTACAGCTGATCGGCTTCGCCGACGCTTCAAGCACAACGGGCTATGGTTGCTGCATCTATCTTCGAGTACTTGACGAATCAGGTAAGGTGAACCTTTCCTTACTATGCTCTAAGTCTCGGATCAATCCTTGCGATAAAAACGCGCTTACCATCCCGCGATTAGATTTGAATACAATGCTTTTACTTACCAAACTTATCAACAGAGTCTATGATACTCTCAAGTCTCATATTAAAATAGACGGTATTTATTTATACTCAGATTCTCAAATTGGGCTTGCTTGGGTTGCTACAGAACCCATGAAACTGCAGCCATATGTTGGCAACAGAGTCAGATTGATCCGAGAACAAACCTCTCAATGGCGTTGGTTGTATACCTAGTGCCGATAACCCAGCTGATTGTATTAGCAGAGGAGCTCTTCCAAGTGAGCTGATCAACTGTGAACTGTGGTGGAAGGGTCCACTGCTGTTGCAGAACAGTAAGTACAATTTTGAAAATAAATTTACAATGCCACCTACCGAAGAGCTTCCCGATATAAAAAAGGCCACATTTTCCAATGCTAAGGTGTCTCTTCTAACCCAAAAAGAACATTTTTACCAATTTCTTGACAAGTTTTCTGATCTTAATAAAATGACTCGCGTTATGGCGTACGTTTTGAGATTTTGTCATAATTTAAAGAATAAATCGGAGCTTATATCAGGTACGTCGTTGGCTCCTACTGAACTACAAAACGCTTTAAACAAAATCATACAGCATGAGCAGAGCATTCATTTCAGGCAGGAAATTCAGGTTTTAAATTCAAATTCCGAAAATGTCAATGGTCCTTTGAAACCATTACATCCTTATCTCGATAAGCAAAATATACTGAGAGTTGGCGGTAGAATTGATAACTCCGATGTTATATTTTCTCAGAAACACCCCATTACATTACCCAAACAATCTAGAATAACAGATTTAATTATTCATCATGAGCATATTAGGCTCTTACATGCAGCTCCTAAGCTATTGTTATCACACATAAATCAAAGATACTGGATAATTAATGGCTACAGACATGTAAAAAAAATTATACATAAATGCATACTTTGTTTTAAATTGAAGGCTCAATGTGCAAAACAATTAATGGGTTCTTTGCCGCCTCAAAGAGTTATGGCCTGTAGACCTTTCTAAAGGGTAGGTATAGATTTTGCAGGACCTATAATAATTAAATATTCTCGTGTTAGGAAAGCCTTGCAAACTAAAAGTTATATTTGTGTCATGGTATGTTTTGTGACCAAGGCCATACACCTGGAGCTTGCTTCAGATTTGACCTCAGATTGTTTCCTTGCTTGTTTCAAACGCTTTATAGCGCGAAGAGGGTTACCCTCAGACGTTTTTTTGTGACAATGGTGGCTGCTTTAAGGGCGCAAATAACTAATTAGTCTATTTATATAATTTACTTAATTCTCAAGATCATCAAACGCGGGTTTAGTATTTTGCTGCGAATCAGGGTATAAAGTTTCATTTTGCTCCCAGCTACTCGCCCACGTTTGCTGGTCTTGCAGAGGCAGGGGTAAAAAGTATGAAATTCCATTTGAAACGGATCATACAAAACTATCTTCTAACTTACGAACAATTAAACACAATTTTGGGTCAAATTGAAGCGGTACTGAACTCTAGACCGATTTTGCCTGTAACAGCTGACGATGTCAATGACTTTAGTTACCTTTCCCCAGGCCATTTTTTGATAGGAAATGCGCTGACTTCTTACCCAGAGATAGATACTAGTGATGTGCCTACCAATAGATTAAAGTTTTGGGAGACTTGTGGCAGGTTTAAGAAACATTTCTGGAATGTTTGGCACAAGTACTACCTTAATGTCTTGCAATACCGTCCTAAATGGCGTGACAGTGTAACAAACGTTCAAGTAGGAGCGTTAGTAATCTTGCGAGAGCCTAACTCTCCCCCCCTGACATGGCCAATGGCCAGGATAGTTGGTGTTCATCCTGGAAGTGATGGAAAAAATCGGGTGGTTGATGTTATGACCCCCAATAAAAGGGTTTATAGACGCTCACTAGCAAATATTTGCTTACTACCAATAGATTAAGTACCTAGGATAAATAGAATAAGGTATTTTTTTTGTTTTTCCACAAAAGACTTGGTAATTTTTAGTTCTTTTAACTAGGTAACCTCTCCATGTCGAAATTTTGATTCTTCTCCCAATTTTTTTGTCTTTAGTTGAAAAAAAGTTCTTTTATAACCAGAAATAGAAACATTCAGCGGACAAAACGATCTGTGAAAGTTGTTGGGATCAGTGTCTTTTAATGCGCTTTAAAATAGGCCTTTTGCGACTGAGTATAATCTACTCTAAAACGGGCTTATATTTGCCTGATTCAATGACTTATCAAGCATTTGATAATGGGGCAAAATAAACAAATTTTTAGCAAAACAAACGCTTGCGTTTATTGCTTATTATAATTGTATTTAATAGTCAAGGTCGTACGGTATTAGCAACAATATTGAAAAGGTAATAAACCCCAACTGTTCAGTGAAAAACAAACCTTATTCCAAGTCTGTTCAACACATATTTAAATGAAAATAATTGGGCTTTTTTGGTCACACCAATTAATTAAATTTTCCTGGAGCAGATTTTATGTGTTTTTAAGTATCAGATTATTTATACATCAATGGCTTTTTTAATGAAAAAAATAAAAATATTTATTCCACCGCGAAAGCTCGAGAAATGAGAGTGTTTTTAAACAGTGAGTACCAAGTACTAAGCTTTTTAATAACTTTTTAAATTATAGTGAACAATTTTTTACCTTTTAGTGATGTGTTATTATTTATTAAACAAGAGTAAAATCTAAAGAACTCAAACATGGCATCTTGTAATAATGAGTGACCAAACTGGATTAAACCGAATGATCAATCCTTCTCTATGTTTTCCGAAAAATGCATGGATAGAATGATCTGGCTGATAAAGACCCTGCCAGCTACGCCACCGACGAACTTAGACGGAACACCCATGTCTATTCTAGAAGTATGTCTTCTTAGAAATCACATATCTATCTCTGTTTAGCCTTTGTATTCCTTTTCCAATACTATTTCTTCTTTGCAGTTTTTCCTGTCTATGGATGAGGAAGACTTCTGCGTGATGATAAAACATTGTCCCGCGTGTACAAGCAGGGTTCTTTTTGAAGCACGTGATCGGCATTTGGAGAGAAAAGCTCGCCAGTCAGCCAACATGATTGCCCAAAAGAATGATGATGACTTGGAAATAGACATGTTGTTTGTGTAGTCTTGTTGGACGAATCAGTCAAGACAGTGGCAGCAGAAAATTTGTGTATAGAAGGTTATAGATTTTCTCTTGCAAGAGTAACTAAGTCTTAAAGAGTCAGCTCTTTTAGCCAATGAAATAATAGTTGTATTACATCGTATGTATTTAATTAAATTGACTAAAGTTAAGAGAGATTTATTCTTTTCAAGTATTTATTTATTTTAATAAATAAACCTAACATTTTTAGGCCCAGAAGCCGAAGCTCCCTAAGGGCCTTACAATTAAATAACATATTTCATTGTTATTATTATCCACAAGGGGATTGAAATTATAACATAAAGTAATCATTATTTGCACTATCAAAGGCATTCTACTAAATGAAAAAAAGTATGCGCATTAAAAGTATTCAAATTTTTATTTAAGTAAAATCTAATTATTATTTTGACATATCATGGAACTTTTACTGATTCATATACCAATCAATAACAATTTTAAAGATTAACAAATATAAAAAACAACAATATACATCACGAAGTATTAACTTAACAAAATCTTATGTAGGTTTTTTTACAAAATCTTTGCTACAAATTATAAAATACATCGTAAATTATATTAATACCTAAGAATAAAACTATGTTAAATACAGATAAGCCAAAAAAGACAAGGAGTTACAAAAATAAATAATATTGTATGTACAAAAAGTATCTGTAAGAGAAAGAAGGTACAAATATAATCAAGTGGATAATTGAGTTTTAAAAATGAAAAAGAAATCAAATTATTAAAGCTAGCTGATATGCATCACAAATAAATTGAGATCTTAAATTAACTTACTTATTCTAAATACAAACTGTTATAGCCTCTAATTTTTGGATATTTGAGATCATTCATTAGTTCCACTATTCACTTTCATTACAACTTGAGTCACTGTCTTTTACACTCGGAAGTTCACAAAATAAACAATATTGTATGTACAAAAAGTATCTGTAAGAGAAAGAAGGTACAAATATAATCAAGTGGATAAATGAATTTTAAAAAGGAAAAAGAAATCAAAGTATTAAAGCTAGCTGATATGCACCACAAACAAATTGAGATCTTAAATTAACTTACTTATTCTAAATACAAACTGTTATAGCCTCTAATTTTTGGATATTTGAGATCATTCAGTAGTTCCACTATTCACTTTCATCACAACTTGAGTCACTGTCTTTTACACTCGCAAGTTCACACTTGGCTCCACTTATTTTTCAAATTTCCATCATTTGTTGGTCATTTTTTTCATAAGCCAAATGATACGCAGTCTGGCCTGCAAAGTTTACGGCTTCTAAATTGATGTCCGGTCTCCCACACAACCATTTGGCGATTTTGTAATTTTTCTCCTGGACACAGCAGTGCAGTGGAGTGAAACCACCGCATCTTTCATGGCCGTTGACATCAGCCCCAAGCTCCAAGATGATTTCCATCATCTCTTCTGCATAATATTCTTTGCTCTTCACAATAATATGAGTGCACTGATAACCGTTATAGTTATGTGCATTTACAATGGTTGGGATTGGGCAATCTAGTGATCTTGCTGCTCTGTGAAGAAGAGATATAGAGTTTGCTTCACATACCTCGTGGAAGAAGTTCTCTCCCAAATGATTTCTGTGACTTAGCATTTCAATCAGCTTGTCGTATATCATCTTCAATATTCCTTTTTTAAACAAACTTGTGCCGATCCCGTGTAGAAGTGAATTATTAAACCGGAGAACCCGATATTTATGATGTTTCTTATCAGGAACCAATTGTTACTTAGCCACGGGGCCATTCAATTGCGATAAATGGTCGGGTAAAACCGAAGCCATGTTTCCCAGTTTATTTCTGTCGCTCTTATCGGGAATTTCTGAAGTACACAGGAACATGTAACACTTTAATATTTAGTCTTCTCACTCATGTCATGTTATTAAATCACTTAATAGTTCAGCGCAGTTAATAAACATCTCTTGTATTAATTAACTAATTATGGTATCTCTTCCTAAAATCCTTCTATCGATAACACATGCTCAATTACTTTGTAAATGAACATATACTGCTTTAATGCGATAACACTCGAGTGTCTCATCCTCCGCATTTTTAGAACAGTATTCTGAACAGATATTGTTCCTTCTTTTCTTAACTGTTCTAGCGCATTATCTATAGCGCAGAATGTTCCTGTTCTACCAACCCCCGCTGAACAATGAACAACAACTGGCCCTGGCTTTTGGCTATTGTCACATGCGGCTCTCATCTCCATCAATTCCTCCCGTTCATCATTGACTCGTGTCTGAAGATTTATAAAGTCTTCTAGGCCAGCAGGAGTACCAAAGTCAGGCCAGTTGGTGTACCAAAAGTGGGTTATCAGCCGTGATTCTCCACTGGTGACATCTGTCAGTTCAAGTTGAGTCATTTGAAAGCCAGACTTTTCTTCGATTTTTATAGTCTTTATGACATACCGTCCAAAAATAATTATGAATCCTTCTTCATTGACCCAATATTGATAACAGACGGCATCATTATCATCTGTGTTGGTTAATGACACGATAATACGTGAATTCTGCTCCCAAATGAGCTTCCACATGTGTTTCTAACGGGCCTTGACAGCATATAAATTTTTTTTCTTCTTTAAACCCGTCAACGTAATTTCCATGAATGTACTTTGACTTGCTGTCCTTTTGTGTAACTACGATACTCCGTGAGTCCCTCGTTGATTTATAAATTCGATTTCCATGTGAGGGCAAAATTACCCCAGAGTGGTCCCAGCATGGGATCCCGGGATAACGGTTCTTCTGTTGGTTTTCTTTTCTTAAAAACTTTTCAATGGTACCTTCAATGTTGACAGCGTTTAGCTCCTCAAACTCCTGACTGATGAGGTGCCTGAAGTTCGGTTGACTTAATTTTTTCTTAAATTCGCTGATGGTAAGTGATTTGAAGTAGTAACCGGCCATTGTTTTACCAATTCTTATTCACGGATTTATTCACGAAAAATAAAGATCACAAGCTAGTGCATATGACAACTGTCAGATTGAAAGTGAGACCATCTTTGTTCCTAGCGTTTTTATATTCCGACTAATCAGTACTGTTTACTGGATTTTTTCCAAGAACTGTTCAATAAAATGAATTCAAGTATCAGTTTACACGCGACTACGCAGAAAACTGCGATTAACTACACTGATAACGAAGCGACATCGTAAAATAAATACACCTATATAACATTAAACAACCCAACCCATGTTAATTTAATTAAATAGGAAGAGATACCTGTATCGATAATTTCGGAAATCCTTGAAAATCGTTTTGACGAACAAAAATAAAAGCGGAGGGATATTAATAATGCATTTTCGCAGTAAAAATTCAAGAATAGTCTTCAAACGTTTGGCACGCGTTTTGTCATTTTTCAGTTTGTGTTTAATTTGACTTTAAAAATTTTAGGAACGCGTATAATGAGCATTGCCTATATAAAGTACTTGCCGCTCTAAAAGCATTCAGCATAGTAACCATCACAACGACCTTTATAAAGATGAAATTTCTTATCGCTCTCTAATTACCCGAACAATTATTTTTTGTTTGAGATATATTCCGTGAAATAGCTTACCTCTCTTTACCAATACGAAGAGATGTCGTGACCCTAGATAGCTTAATTGTCACGCCTTCTTATTATGTTATCTTAATTAGGCGTGGTATACCAAAAAAAGAAAAATGTAAAACTTACAGTTTAAAATGTAAGCGTTCCGTAAACCAAACTGTAAAAATTAATATTTAAAAAGTAAATTGGAAAGAAATTGGAAAGATGTTATTTCAAACTGTAATTTTTACAGTTTGGTTTACGGAGGGCAGCTTTTACTATATAAAATGCAATCATTGCATTTTTCTTTTTTCCGTGTATTAATAGTATATTACGACCCAAGGCCAGAAAGTTGGATTTCCCGGGCGTGAGTGGGGCGCCGCCGCCCGACTTTTGCAAAGCTGAGGCGAAGCCGAGGCTTTGCTGGTCGGGGCGGGCATAAAAAAAAGTAAAAATTAATAAATTAAAAGAAAATAAATTATCTTAAAGTTCACTAACAAATAATCTGATTAAAAGTAATATTATGCACAGAACTTGACACAAATATTTAAACTCGTTCAAATAAAAGAATTTATTTTTTTAATCCGAATAAAAATTAGTTTTTAATTAGTAATTGACCGCCGAGAAATATTGAAATCAAATTATTAGAAGCTCGTAGAGTACACGGTACACGGATAGTTTTATAAACATTACTTTACTAGCTGTCTAAATATAAAAGAAAGTAAATAAAATCTACAAATCTTTTATATTTTATTTTGTAAACTTTTCATATGAATTATTCGTGCAGTATTATTATTAAATAACTCATTAACATTAATCTAGTTAAAAATTATTTTTATTTATTTGACATTTTTTGGTTAGTTTATGCGCTGACATGTTACATACAGATGATGTTGTGACTGTTGTTATACAGTTTAAACTCGCTGTATAGAGTGTATAGGCCGGCCGCGCCACGAAAATATGAAAGAAAGCGTAAGTCTGTGCTGTCGGGCCACAAAATATGCGTAGCGCGCATGCGCTAGAGCAGGCCACAAAAGTAGCTCTTTCTTGAGTAAAATGCGGCACGGAAGTGCGTACTTTCGGTTAGGAGAGCAAGAAAAATTATATTATAAACAAATGATAGCCAATGAATAACAAGGGTTCCGCTTCATAACGAATTTATTGAAATGAACGTTGTATTGCTAAAGAATCTCATTTGGATGATTTTTAAACTACAATACACGCATCGTTTTTAAAACGTAAATAGTGTCATCGTCATTAAAACTGTGTACTTTTTTTTTATCTTATATTTTATGTTATGCTTATTCTCACTATGTATATTTTGTATTTATGGCCCTTAGGGAGCACTTGCTCTAGGGTCAATAAATTTAATAATTAAATAAATCTATGTACGTAATTATGATTAACGCTTGTGGTTTACACGATACCAGCATGAAAATCATAAGTACAATTACCTTTTATGGTTATTGTAACGCGCTTCATTTTCCTTATAAGCCCAGTTCAACTTAATAAAACTCATCACTGTCTGTTCAGCCAGCCTTCAGTAAATACCTCTGAAATAATACTGAAACCCGTATTAATATGTTTTCAAAAAATTGTTGCAACCTCAAGTACGAAGATTTCAAAAAACTTGACGAAACAAGTGACTTTGAAAGGATGATCAAGCAAGAACACGATGAAGTTTTTCAAGAACCAGTAGAAGGGACATTTAAAGCAGCTTTGAGTTCCGAAAACAAGCATTTGAACAGATATAGAAGCCTCACGTGTTTTGATCACTCAAGAATGATCCTGCCTAAGGAAAAAAAGCATGGTGATTATATTAATGCCAATTATCTTGACGGCTACGACCAAGCCAAAGAATTTGTGTGCATGGAGGCTCCCCAGCGTCATACTGTGTATGATTTTTGACGCGCAGTATGGATGAATCACACGCGGATTATTGTGATGCTGTGTGAAAAGATAATTTACAATAAAGAACATTATGATGCGTACTGGAGTGACTTGAAGGGATATATAAAGTGCAAAAAATTCAAAATAACTACAAAAAAGATTGAAGTTCAGCCGAATTATGTCAAAACAACGCTCGAAGTGACTGATGGAACCAAGGCGAAACTACAAGTGTTGCATTTTGCATTCACCACGTGGCCTGATTCGGATTTGCCGGCCAGTGTTCAGGATTTTTTGGACTTTATCTTAGTTATAAAACAAAATCAGAAAGAAATCAACACCCAGTTAGCCGAAAAAGGTTACAAGTTACCTAATTGTCCAATTGTGGTCCATTCTAAAGAAGGTACAGGCAGGTCAGGTGCTTTCTGTGCTCTTTATAACGAAATAACACGATTTGATAAGACTGGTACCATTTTTTTTGCGTCTACAGTGTACCAAATTCGGACACAAAGATTTAACGTTTTAAATAATTTTTTGTATTATCTATTTTGTTATAGAGTTTTAGCGTCTTATGTTAATTCAGTTAGGCACCCAAGGGATAAATTACAAAAAGTAACTGCTTTTTATTCTTCACTTGTCTTTAAAGGATGGACTATCCCTAATTTTTTTAGTTTATTCAATAGTCAAACATAGAAATATTATTTATATGATCTTAAACTTAAGTAACTTAACTATTAGGGATCTATGTACATGCTATTAGTAAATTGTAATATTATTTAATATAAGGAAAAGTATTTTTAGTAAAATTGAATTTCAAAGTCATACATGTTTGTCATTTTATTATAGAGGAAAACTGTTGGGATCACAGATCGAATCCATTTTCCTTGTCATGCTTTTGTTGCGAACCCAAATGATACTTATCGCATAATTTAAATCGGCAGTTATTTATGTTATAACATCTATTAGATAAGTATCTATGAATCCTTCAAGGTATCACTTGATGACATCTTCAGATAATTTTTTTTAATGAGAAACCGGTAACTTTTAATGATATTATTCTAATTGTACTGGTAATACTGTATAGATTTAATAAATTCATTATTATAATTCATAATTGAATAAGCTATATATTGTGTATTTTATTCACCTATCATATCTTATCAATATCGCTATTGTAAACGATCAGGCCGTGATAAAAATTCTGCGTTTTTTTTGGCTAAGTCCCCAACTTTCAAGTTGGAGAGGTTGCCTAGTAAATCAAGGAAGGTTTAATTCCCCTTTAAATACAGAATAAGTTAGTTTTTAAGAATATAAGATGTAATGAGAGATTCTTAAAATTTAATTGTCTCTAAACTAAAGAGTAAATGAAAAGGACTGTTTATATTTGTGTAAAATATTTATTATTAGGTGATAGAAGAGCTGTTGTCCCACCTAATTTTCAGTAATATTGTAAAAATAATTTCATAGATCCCATATCTTTGTCAGAAAGGTAGATAGAAAACTAATGGTTGTTCATAGATGTTGTAACTTATAGGTAGACAACATTCATTGTTTTCTTTTATGTAACATTATTGTAATGTTATTGCCATAATGCTGTATGGGTTGCTAATTTGTTAAATTTTCTTAAAATAAAAGCTTAATTTTGACGGCTACCTAGCCCCCCCCCCCCCCAGCATGTTGGCGACACCATTAAAACTCACTCAGCATTCGCTCATTCATTCAGCATTCATTCTTTTCCTTTTGCTTCTATAGCTAAAAATTGTACAATCGTGTCTCTCTGCCGAAATATAAATTTTCCCCTAAAAGTGCCGTGGTTTCAATCAAGAACGCCTGCTTCAACTACCAGCCGAGTAAGCTACAATAATCAGTTGCACAGTATCGTGATGTTTGCCGGGTGACCCCCAACTTCATCTTTGCTAAAAGTTAAATCATGATTAACATATGTCCTTTAAATATATATAAAAGTATTACAAATAGGTAAGTGTTATACTTACTCGTACAAAATATATTATAATAGTTAGTCAAACTGCAGTCTGTAGTTTTTTTTTTTTGCGTAATCGTGAAATATGGGTAATGCTGAGTGTGCGTATTATAGAAAAATATTGAAATAATGTTACGGTGCATACCAAAGTTATTTTTAGGTAAGTCTACTATGGTTATGACGTAGAAAATCACGAACGTCTGCATTTGTTTGTAGTTATTTGCCTTGCAATTAAGTAATTGTAACAAAGTTCTAAGTTGAAGAGAAATAAAATAGTTGAAACATAGATGGATAACAATTAATAGGTAGCATCTACACGGGATTTGGAGATTATTTTCTGCATGCCTTCGAAATGTCTGCTTCTGATCGTATTTGAAATGACTGAGAGTCTGGTGAGGCGCTTTTTCTTACATAAATACGCCCTTCCCGCGTCCACACGAGCTTCCAATTTTCAGTGCGGCCTGCCTCCCGCGCTTTCCAAAACAGGTTTCGGTTTTTCTTGGTGAGGCGTTCGTTGATGTATATAGGTCTTGGCTGGTGTGGCGGAAGGCCCAAATCGGTAGACGAAGTACCACGGCGAACTCGTGCACTCTCTAGCAAGTCATCACGCACGGCGCGGCGCATTAGCCGCCACGGGTCGGGGGCGCGGCGGGGCCGAGCTGGTACCTTCTCCCTCGGCGCGCCGCCGCTTGGGGCCCACTCGCTCCGCACTAACCACGTCCCGCGCGTCGATCTGCACTCCGACTTTACTCGCTACTGTGGTTGCGAGATGCACCGCCGACTCCCCTTCAGTCTCAGGAATACCCATTATCTCTACATCATTTAGGAGTTCGCGCTGATCGCGATCGTTTAGTTCTATATGAAGCTGAGCTATGTTGTCCAGTAGCTCACGGTTCGGCTGTTCAGACTTTATGCTTGCCAATTCTGCACGCAACTTTTTGTTTTCCCGTTCTATTTCATTCATTTTGTCCGCCATCTCGAGAATTTTACTGTTTAACTGTATTATTTGAATTGCCAAAAATTCGGTGGTCTTATTATACTCCTCCTTTACCTCGTTGAATTGTGCTGTAAATTTATTTTCATGCAAAGTAAGACGGCCGTCTAAGTGTTTTAATAGTCCGACGTCTGTCTGAATCGTATTCTTACCCCGCTCCCCCGACTCATCGTGTCCGATGTCGTCGTAAGACATGTAAACGCCAGCGAACGGGGATGTTGGGCCGTACTCTCTCCTTACGGGTACGGGTGTATTGTCATTCCTTGCGCGCCTGGTGACGTTAATCTCACATTTTGGACAGCACCAGCTTCTTTGCAGCCTTTCCAGGTTTTCCTGGTAGTAGTCATCTGACATATTAAGGCAGCAATAGTGGAAATTACCCCTGCAGGATACACAGGTCAGAGGATTGTTCTTGACGGCGGTGTGGCAAGCCAGGCAGTTCATTTTAGCTGGGGGGTGGTAAGTAGGTGACAGAGTCGATGATTAATTTGCAGCGAGCGCGGGGCGATGACTTACGAATGCAAGCGTGACGTTTCCGTAGTCAGCAGAATTATGTAGAACAAACGAGCAGTTCACGTCCAAAGTTCACTTAATAGAAATAACTATTTTCAAAACTAAGGTTTGTTTAGGAGTTTTAGTTTATTTTTTTACACACATATATAATTTAGATTCACTAATACTTAGTCTTAGATATTGAAATTTTTAAATATTAAACTTTTCTTATGATTAAAAATGTTTAAATGGCAATTGCACAAAAACGCGTGCGTACTAGACGAATGGCAGCGACGAAGACCAAAATTTACTTTTAGTAGATCATTAAGTTACGACTAGACCTTGATCAGACCAAATTGGACTCCTCTAAGAAGAACTGTCACTCTTTGGAAGTTGACATTGGCCCAATCAACTAAGAAGAGACAAGAGATGGAATTGAATCAATCAATCAATTCTTGGATTTTATGGCCCCATCGGCTTTTGAGTGATGATTCTGCCAGTGTCAAGTACATTAAGTGACATTGACAGTTAAACTTTTTTTTAAATAATATTTATCGCTTTCGGGAAAATCCATGGACTTTTAGATCCATGGGAAAATCATATGTATCTATGTATCCCTACTGCCTTGTTTACAATGTATTTTTTTCTGTATTCCTTCTGTTCTCCATACACTGATAGTGTGTTGAAGAAAATTGAGTAGGTAGATATTTTTATTAATTCCTTTCTTTAAAAAAGGTGTTTTCGGTTCTAATAAACCTGTGGCGTATCGACACTAAACACCACATACTTCTAACCCTAATACTAACTTACTTACCTATTCACTATCATTATTTTTTTATCAGCCCATATACATCCTCACCGAGGGCCACGGGCCTCCCTTCGAAACACGAAGGGGATTTAGGCCAATAGTCCACCACGCTGGCCCAATGCAGGTTGGTGGACCGCTCGTCTTTCGAAAATGAATTTTCTTGGACAGGCGGGTTTCATCACGATGTTCACCGTTGAGCAAGTAATAATTAGAAATCCGTACATAAATCCAAAAAGAAGAATTTAGTGGTACAAACCCGCGCTAGGATTTGAACCCGCAACCTTCCAATTACAAGTGTGGCTCATCACCAACTGGGCTATCACCGCTCACTTAAATACTATACTTAAATACTAACTATATTATCTTAATTCCTAACCTTAATACTTACTATCATTAAATGCTAAACTTAATTCTATACCCAAACACTACACTTAGCAGAATTACTTCTGAACATCACAGAATAAAGTAAAATCAGTCTCCTTGCTCGACCGGTTCTTTGTTCACCGGCTTCGATGGTGCGTACGAGAACAATAGCCGCAGTCCGGCCGGCCCAAGCGCACAATACATTATCGCGTCCCACCGGTTGAGACACCGCATCGACACAGGCTCCATGTTCGTTTTCCGAACGCTTGCTCTTTTGGTAATCCGCGGCGTGCTAAGTAGCCATTTTGGTAATCCGCGATCCGTTTAATAGCCATTCATTTCTATCTAAATTGTATGCTAGTAAAAGGAAACACTTACATTTTAGATCCACAAGGAGTTTATTTATTTTCCAACACCGTATTATATCCACAGAATAATAACTTATATCGTACAGCACCAAATTTAAATAAAGTCTGAGCAGGAGCGAATATTAAATTCCGAAACCACCTTACAGTACGAGTGCCGAATAAAGAATGACTCGACTGGCCATGCCTCTTTTTAACCGCCAACCTTTATTTTTTTACTCTTTTCTGATTGTCTGACAACCCGAGCACATTTTGTTCTCATTGGTCGTTTTAAAAATCGGAAGTGATCGTTTAGTCACTTTTTACTATTTTCATGAAACTCAACGGAAGTTTTGTCAAAGTAGTGAATTGACAGCCGGAAATGCATTATTCGTTTAACTACTTTTAAATATTTTTGTGTTATTTCTAAACTAAACCTAACACTCGACCATCCTGACGTCGTGCATGTCCTCATGCACGAGGCCAGAACAGCAGAACCTAACACATGGCCAGTAAAGTCATTATTTTTGAGAAAGAAAATAAATTAATAAAATAATTTTCGTGCAATATCACAATAATAAATTTACAATATTTTACTCTAAATATAAATTTATCTATCATTAAGTAACGCAAAATAATACTTTCTTTCACTCATTTTTTATCCACTATGTCCACAATATTTAAGTATGAAACAAATAAAACCATTATAGTTGGAATATTTACATAAATACATGTTTTCCTAAGAAATCCAATAAAATACATTATACCAATTAACAGAATCTGTGGACCCAAATTATTACTACCAATACACTCATGAATCATTTCAAGTCGTTGTGAGGAATCCAAACATCTCATAAGCAAAATTGTGGGACAAGGAAAATTTTCAATCTCGCAATTTAGGGACTTAAACATTTCGGCGGATTATTTTTCACTACAGATTCATTCAGCATACTCGGAAAATTGTTCAGCATTTTTGTTCATTATTCAAAAAGCTTCATGACTTGCTAAGTAATCACAGATTTATAAGCTCTCAGTTACTATAAAATTCACTATTTATCAACCATTATGATTCAGCTTAGAACCAAAATCATTAAACACGATCTCTATGGCCTCTAGTTATTCTTTAGTGCCTGTATGATTTAAATTTAGATTGTTAAGATACGTTGAAATTGCTATGAATAATTTATCAGGACGTGATATGAATAGTACGCGTTAATCGTTTTGAATTGTATAACAATGATTAGCATAACCTGATATGACGTGTGGTTTACAATAATATTCATGACTCAGTCATAATAAATTATTTTTGATAACATGTGTTTTTATTTAACTAATACTTCTTGTATAATGAAAAACTATATTCTGGAATTTTCACAATATTTTTTCATTAAAAAAACAGTGCGCAGGGTAAGATTTTTTATTATCTAATCATGCTTATTTATTTCATTATTAAGAAGCTGGCCATTAGACCGATGAACTCCCAACAGCCTTCAGCTTAACGACTGACTAGAGTCCATTATCATAAATATTCATCAAACAAAGTGCTTATGTTCGGGTAAAAAAAAACTATTTTTCTTTATATAGTGTATTTGTACTATACTGATTATATTTATATTTAACTCATAATAGATTCTCTTGAAAGCAAAATCACTCAGTTCTAATTTGTTTACTTCTGATTTCCTGAATTCTGCACCTGATGCTATTAATAACACTCAGCTTTTCATATGCTGCCCATTGTTCTTCACGTGCATAATCTTCAACATATGCCAAGACTATTACTCTAGCTTAGAAAAATAATGTGCAATTATTTGCGGTATGAGTGTATTTGGTCTGTACGGATTTTGAACGTTGCTTATCATTAAAAACTCTGTTTGAGTGTTTTCATACCAACCGTGACGCATGATAAAGAAAGAGAAGACACTATATTTCACAAGTTTGTCTATCCTTTTCAAACCAAAGATCAATACTAAAAGCCTATGCTAATGTAACTCAGCAAAAACTGGTTACACGATATCGCGAACATTCTGAACTAATAATAGCCGAAAAATGTTGCGCGGAAGTGTTACGCTGGGCAGATTTCAGGGTGTTTATGTCTCGAATATTGTAGTCGGCATTATTGATTAAGAAATAACCAAACTATGCTGCTTATCTTCTATCGGTAAGATAGTTACCAAAAGATTTGGCATTTGTTAACTATAGTTTGAATGATCTGCTGTAAATGGGGTTACATAAATAACAGTAGACGACATGCATAAATTTTACTTACTCAAAAAAACACATTTTCTTTACACTTTTATTTATTTTATTTTTCCAGTAATAGTAAATACTATTACTAACAACGCACTTATGAGTTCGTTTATAACCTTAAAGTTTTCCAGCATCAATTCATTAGTCGTTACTGATGGCACCTTTATTTTTGCGACTAGGCAGTTGAGGTGATGGTCAATGCTTTTACCGATAGAGTCGGCGAAGTTACTCGAAAACGTTGAAAATCTGAGCACATCTTCAGCATCAGCCTGATCCATAATTTCAAGTTTTTCGCTAATCACCGGACTGTCTCTGTTGACTGTAACTATTTTGGCGATACATAGATCTATCTTAGAGATTATCGGCTGTATGGCCTCAAGCATGGTAATTATATTCGGTCTTTGTTGATTCTCTTGGGGAAGTTCAGCGTCCAGGTCTTTGATTATTGAGGCCAGGATTGCTCTACAGCTGTTTGTTATCCCATTGGGTCCTTTCATAAAATTATTTTTTAAATTTACCATCTGAATCGCATTTTCGACGCTGTCTGAAATAAAATCAACGTTTGTACTTTTGTTACGCGCAAAAATAAAAAAAAATAAAGATTCTTACCAGTTTCGAAAATTATTCTTCCTTTGTAAGACAGCCAATCGCATAATGGAATCCTGGTCATAAAATCTGGATTTGATACTGACGGATCTTGATTTCCTCGTAAGACGACAGTAATGATTTCTCCGAGACAAGCTATTATCCAATGACGTGGTACGCACATATACACTTTGTTTTCTACGTTGCCAAACTCTACAACGTAAATAGCTTTTGAAAGTAATTGAGTCATTGAGCAATTAATTCGAGTATAATGGAGTATGTACTATTAATTCAACGGCAAAAGTCTTACTAGCCTGTCAAGTCAACGAGAGCTGTAGTTCAGTTAGAAGATATCACTTCTAGATTTGTTTTGTCACCTTATTATCAAAGGTTATCCGTTATTGTGCTACAACAACAAAATAATAGGTCAAAATCAGTCGATTCTACAAGCAATCCCAGGAACGCTCCGCTAATTTCAAACGCAAAGAATTACAAATATTGCTCGACTTATAATGCGAAGCATTATAGAATGCTCTATTGATTTTTGTGACATTTTTAGCTCTTCGAGATTGTACGAAATGATTCCGGTTCGTTGATTATCAATCGAACAAGTCTTGAAAAACATATTTCTATTGCCATAAATCTTGAAAATTTATGGTAAACACTCTTGTCAATTTATGTGCATAAATTTTCCATTTCTTAAGTCATGAATATCTTTTGTTGTCAAAAGAAACATGTTTATCTAGATTAATTGTGATTATACCGTCATTTATAGAGGCCAAACAATGTTTTTTAATCACCTACAAAATCTACTCCAGGTGTCACATAAGCCATTCGTAGTAATAAGTCAAGATACTTCCCTTCTAGATGTATTCACTCAATACCTAACGTTTGTAAACTAGGCTCAAGCGCACTTGAGTCAACAATAAAAATGCCGTTCACGTGAGATACAAGGTCATGGAAACTTTGTTGTTTATCGCGAAGATATAAATTTTATTGCCCTAACAATCTAACATACGACTGGGACTATTGATAATAATTATAAATATCATCGTCATAGTTATCAGCTCAAATTTTATCAGGGTTAAAGTTTATTAGCAGCTGTAATTAACATGCTTTAAATAAAAATTGTTAAAAATTTGATAAGATAAACAACAGTATGGCAACTGTTCATTAACCTTATTAAGCCATAGGGCTTTCATGAAATATATTGCGAGAAGCTCATTCATTGTGATATGAGAACCTCTGATCATATTTTGTACTTGTACTGAAAATAACAATATTTCAGTATGCCAAAGCTATTATATATAGTTTGTCCTTACTGTACTGACAGTAACAGAGCTAGTGGACTTAATTTTCGGTTTTTATCAGTTATAAAGAAATATTTTCATGACCATTAAGTCACCATCAATTAAGAGCACCAGGTCAACATTATTGGATTCAATTGAATGGAATGACGCATAAATCTGAAGCTTCATTGCTGTTAATGTCTCTGATTTATTGCGTATTCGTCAGTTATGAATGAAAATATTAATTTATTTACAATGTTATATCTAAGAGGAAATACTAGAGGAGAATTTGAGTAAAACTGTCAGGTAATACGGATGTGGTAAACCAAACTATAATTGAATAATAAAGATTCATTTAGTTATTAATTAATAAACATCAGATTTCACTGTAATTTGACATAAACATTTATATAGTTAGTTACATGTGCTTCTTGTAAAAATATAAACATTTGCAAATTATACCTATCAGTCTTGATTTCGAGGTGTGTTATTTTTAAATCTAATTAGATAAACATGAAACTCGTTAACATTAAAATAAAATCTACTAATTAAACTAATTTAAATGAATAACCCGTAATCAGTTGCATAGTAACAATGTTATCTACAGACTCGGTAGAGTCTGGCCCAAAGTTCAAATCCGTGATCAAACTACTCTTGTTTTTCCATACTTATTTCTCATTTCCTGGATTTTTGTACGAATACTGCTCATAATTCCTGCTGTGTCAGAGGTATTCCAATTCCTTTTATTTCCATACTCTTCAATGAATGCCAATAAGACCATTCTCGTATTCTCATCCAATCCAGGTCTTACATCAATGCTTACGTCATTGAACGCCCTGGCTTTTGTGCCTGTTGGAGAGCAAACACTCAGTGCACTCTTGCTAAAAACTGTTGTTACTAGCAATCGTGCTAGCGTCCTGCAGTTATTAGATGCCCGTATGCAATTTTTATATTCTGCCTTGTTGACGTAGACACGACTTTGAGGCATCAGTTCGATCAGCCCTGGACCAGGCTCTCGGTACTTTAGAGTCCATCTAGAATCGTTCGGATCGTACTCTGGCGGGAGAACAAATGTGTGTCTTCGTTTGTTTTTTTTCGATATGTTGACACCAGAGTTGCTATTTTGGTCACTGTGAGAGTTTTGCTCTGATTCTACGACTGGTGTTTCTTGAGCCACCTGTGGAATTTCTGGTTCGTTAAACGTGGGAATTGGCAGAGATTCTATCACGTTGATTTTCTTGACTTTGTTTAATAGTATTTCATACAATTTAAGACATCCCAAAGTACTTACTCGTAAGTTATTATAATAATCTTCAGTATTAAGAAAATTTTTGTACATTTTAGTGAGAAGAAGACTGCAAACCTCCAGCTTTTCTTGCTCTGCCATTTTAGAAAGTTTTCGCTGGGTTTCTGGCATAAGATTATGAACATCTATTGATCTCTTCTCTGTAATGTCTAAAGAAGAAGTATCTTCTTCACTGCACATATCCTCGTTCGCATAATCTGAACCATCTGAAGATACATTGCTGCTCATAGCTTCTGGAGGACTTGAAACAGTTTCGTCTTCGCAGTGCTTGTCGATGATGGATTCCATTTCAGTAGCCTGATCAACCACCAGTTTTTTAGACTCAGGATGTTGGTAGACATTCTTCTCAGGGACCTGAAAGGACTGTATCTCCTGTGATTCAGATGATGTAGTCTGAGTTTCGGAGTCTTGGGTAGTTTCAGGAGTTGCTCCACGTATCTCAAGATACCTGATAGGACCACAGCTTAGTTTTGCTAGGAGATCTTTACGTGGATAGCTTCTTTGATCATTCGAAAGTTGCTGGTTTGTCTTGAGCAGAACAAGAGGTCTTTCTTCAGTGACTTGAGACCTTGGATTTCCAGAATTGCTTTGGGATTCAAGAGGCTCGACCATACGTGGATCTTGATAACTCTTCGGTGGGTCTTGTATTTGTGATTTTTTCAAATTTCTAGCAAGCCAGTTTTGAGCGGCAAGAGGATCGACAAGGATTTCATGTCTCATCAGCTCTTGCATTTGGTTTATATTTAATATTGAGCGTTGATTCTGATGTTGAGGAAAGAACTGGCTGGGCTGGTTGATTTGGTTTGGTTGGTGTGAAACATATCCTCTAGTCATCATAGAATTTTGAAGGTAAGTTCTCTGATCAATGTATGGTACATTAGGTTGACTGATCATCTTTTGCATTTGAGAGGGTTCATAGAAACGAGCCTGATGAGCCAAATGTGAGAAATTATGTGCAGCAAATGTGTTCATACTTTGAAGAGTATTTCTTTGGTCGATCACGTCTCCAACATTACCAGCATAGGTCAGGAGAGGCTTGTTATACAAGGATTGCTGCGACATAGGTATATTTTTAGTAATATTTTCAAGTCGGATTTTCTTTTCAGCAGGCTTTTTAGTCGCTGCAGACAATTTTCTTCTAATGGCGGGTATTTGTCGCTGAGTAGATAAATCAATTGGGTTTGGCACATAGTAAGCAATAGATGGTATAGTTTTCCCATGGCCTTGAAGGGGCGAGTTCTGATAGTTGTGAGTCGCTTCAGAGCTGGTTCCAACTGTTCCTTTTAATTGTTTCGAACATGGAATACTGACTGGTCGTGAAGCGTTATCATGTTGAGAAGGTTGGTTGGTTCTATTGGGAGGTCGAACTGTTAAATTCCATGCAAGCGAGGTTTTTTGGGTGTCATTGGCTTCTTCAGATTTTCCATTGTGTATTTCATCTAGACGTGACTCTAGAAGTAAATAATCATGATGATTCTTGGAAGTCGGTCTTTCATTAACTGAATTAGATTGAGGAGCCAGTTCTAAAGTACTGCTTGGTAGTCTTTCTTCATCAATCGGCTTAGATTCAACTACAACCTCCATCTCTGCATCAGAATCATCGATATCTGGCACACTGAGTGGTTGCTCATCTTGAACAGGTGATGTTTGTCTTTCATCTGATAGCTTTGGTGCAAGTTTCCTATCATCTGGGAGCTTTGGTAAAGACTGGGATGACGCATCAACAGATTCTTGCTTGCTATGATCATTTCGATACTTCGGGGAAGAAAGGTCGTAAAAGCCATTTTGGCCAAAATGAGTTAATAATGCAGTTTTGTTCAGAATTTCAAGCTCTATCGATCTGTATATTTAAAAAATCGATATTCGCATAAATGATGGCTTTTACTACCAAAATTTTTAGAATGAAATGGCTTTTACTTCCAGGATTTTTCAGTCTAATCTACATTTTTTTAATAATATTGGTGTATGTGTCAACTTAGTTTCTCCTTTGATTAAGTAAAGGACGTATAAGCCTACAATTTCAACACACCAGGTCGTAACTCACAACATCATTGTAATCTCGGCTTTTACAACCCTCTGAATAAACTTAATTGAACAGAATGTGACTTTTACACCATTCATTTGCTTTCATTTATAAACAGAAGTGCGAGTTACGTCCCGGTTATTTGATTGTTGTAATTGTTTTTTAAGAATCTCTTTTATTTTTGTGATCAGGTATAGTTTCCTTTTGATAACTTAAGATAGTTTGAGTGAGTATAGCTCACTTTAACACAAATTTAAAATGAATAGTCACGAAAAAGATAGATATATTTTCCTCGCATTCGCAATTTTTAAGCGGTACATGTTGTTGCCTGCTGCTGTTTTACTATCCGATAGTCAAATTTTAGATTACGAAAATGAACCGAAAGAAGAAGGAGCTAGACTCCTTGCAGAAAAGGAAAAATATAGTACAGTCATTGGAACAACGCCACCGATGATCTCCTCAAAGATAAGTTTAATTAAAAATATAATATAATAAACCACAATATACCATATAATATAATAATCATAATAAACAGTAAGTTCCTGCCTACTTAACGTATCATTATTTTGTGGAATATTTATAATAGATGCTATAATAACATTACAAAAGAAAGAAGAGAATCACTGTTCACTTTCTTTTGGAGCATAAACTATCAACGTTGCAGAGACTGGCTCATTAACTATTCTCGTAAGAAAGATATAAGCCAGAAAGAGAACCAATTCTCCTGTCAGTCATAGAAGTATAACTTACATATAACTTTTGTTTCTTACGTTTTTGATTTGCTACTAAATGCCTATACATTGAATTGAACATAATAGCTCTATGGCGCAATAATCAGATGTGTGGGTGACGTTTTACAGCTACTATAGTGAAGCCAAAACGAACTTGAGAAGAAATTTTGGAGCAAGACAAGCTTAGACAGCGAGTGATCGTGATCTATACACATTTTTATTTAAACATGGCATAAACCATGCACATGCCATGTTTAAAGACTTAAGTACTGTGGTCGAGTTGTCTCCTGAACTGACACGCCTGTACCATCTCTCCCTCAAGACAAAAACCGTACTTAAGTCCTAGAAGCTTGCTAAAGTGTAACCAGTGCCCAAAAAGGGTAGCCTTTCCGACCCCTTTAATTATCAACCTATCGCCATCGCCTATAGCTGACATTCTGAGTGAATGGTCAATCCAAGTAGTTATCGATGGCTGCTCCTCGACCTGATGGCTATTGATGCCGTAGTTTCTCAGGGGTCCGTTCTCTCTGCGACCCTTTTCCTGCTGTGCGGAAGAAATTGTCTCAGAGAGGAGAGCACTAGTAGAGCGAATAAACTCAACCTTAAGTCTTGTCTCCCAATGGAATGACAAAAATCTGATTAGTTTGAATGCCACCAAAACACAGGCGTGTCTGTTCTCTGCTAAACGGAGTCCGTTTAATCTGACTCCTACTATACGAGGTGTATCTGTTCCTACAACCAGTGAGCTTGAATTTCTTGGCATGAAATGATCTATCAATTTCAACTTCGGCACCTCCATAAAGTCCAGAGCCCAAATCGCGGCCAAAAAGATGGGCATTCTTAGATCCATTTAAGCATTTAAGCGGTACTTCACGCCCGATCAACTCCTGTCCCTTTACAAGGCACAAGTACCATGTTTTTTGGAGTATTGCCTTTGGGATCATCATCATCATCATATCAGCCTATTGCAGTCCACTGCTAAACATAGGCCTCCCCCAAGGTGCGCCACTTTGCACGATCCTCCACTTTGCCTTTGGGATGATTCAGCCAAATACCAAATAGATGCATTGGACTCGGTGGATCGCAGAGCCAGAAGACTCATCTGTGATTAAAAGCTGGTTGAAAATAAACTACAAATCCTAGCTCATAAACGCAAAGTACTTTGCCTATGTATTTTTTACAAAATTTACTTTGGAGAGTGTGCACAAGAGCTCCGTGAGGTAATTCTTCTATCGGATTTCCAGATACTGCAGTGCAGGGTACCAGATACTTACCTCGTCGAGATGCCGTGGATCCGCACTGAGCGCTTTTCATCATCTTTTATATTGCGCACTGCCAAGGAATGGAATTCCCTGACTGTTTCTGTATTTCCGAGCTCATATAACCTTTAAAGTTCAAGTGCATCTCTTAAAAGATCGAATGATCTAGGCATTTTCGGGGTGAAGTTGCTACACCCTCAACCGCATCTTCACCTTTGTGATAGATTGTGGCCAAGAGCAAATCCCTTAATAAATCTTTGCGCGCTTCTTAACTAAATATAAAATCTTTATAACACATAATTTAATAGAAGTACGTTTAATTAGTCCAGTGTTTTCTTGTAGTTAAAATGATAAATGTAAAAATCTTATATGATTATAAAATAAATCTAAGATAGGACAGCATTTTTCTCATTCTTGTCGCGGTTAATCGAACTATCTTGACGACCATAACTTTGATCCTTAATAAATCCCAAATAAAAAAGTTATTTGAGGGCCAAATACATATATTTGTGTAATTTTAAGTCTTTTCTAAGTTTTTTGCCTATACGAAGAAACATATGAAAAACAAACATCGTGCCTGTAATTACATAGAAAACACCTTGCCGCGAGAATGACCGATTTATAACAAACATTTGTTGAAAGTCACTATATTTACAATTTTCCTTTATTTTCATTAAAAAAATAATTAAATAACACCTAAAATATTACAGTTATATGAATAAATAACGAAAATTCAATGTTTACATTTATAAATTAAGTCTAAATATAATGTTTTACGACATTCTAAAATCACATAGGGGTTTTTACGCCCGAATTCACACCATACTACTTCCGTAATGTCGAACGTAAAGGACATTTTGTCAGAAATTTTGGGGCGTAACTCGAACCTAACTTTTAAACCGCAAGGATATTTTAAATTTATTCTTTATGTAGCTAAAGAATATCACAACTTAAGGATATTTCACTTTATAAAATTACAATGGCTATAAAAACCAAAAAGATATATGGATTTTTCAAAAAAAAAAATTGTTTTTTGCCTCTCCTGTAAAATGGCATTTTGGCTTTTACGACCTTTCTTCCCCGAAGTATCGATTTGTATTTTGGTCAGTACTTTTACCGTTGGCGGCACTTTGAATTACCCGATTTTCTACGATTACTAGTTGATCTCTCGAAAGTACGTTTGAAGAACTGACAGTAGACTTAGCAGAATTATCCGGTTCTATCCGTTTTGGTTTCCAGGGTCTCAGGGGTAGCGGTCGTCTAATCAACATTCTAGGTAGTGGTCTTCGAGGATTATTATAGGGTTTCACCACCAACTGGGGTTTGTCCGGTAATACACCTGAGAAGAGCGGATTTTTCGAACTACGTAGTTGCCTACCCCCCACAGATTCTGCTGGATCTGAAGGATCTAAAATAAATATCAACAATAAGTACTCAGGCAACAATAAACCTTAGACCTTAATTTCGAAACAAAAGTAATAATACCTTTAATTTCTGGTCATCTACTCCTTTAGCAAGGTTCTTCGTCCTGGTCATCTACTCCTTTAGCAATCATTTCCTCTATCCATTGCACAACATTCTCATAAATTTCTGGAAAAAAAAAGTTATTTTATTGTTTGCTCACATAAAGGCCACTGTATAACAATTATTTAAACAATTGTTACCTGATTCATATTTGATATACCCTATATAAAACCTCCACTCGTGACTGTGTCTCTCTCTCTTCTTAGTGCGATTCCTTGTCACAAAAGGAGCTTCATTTTCCGGATAGGCAACAAGAGCTTTCTGATGTTCTAGTCGATGTATTATCCACGACGACGGCACGCATACATATTTATCAATCTCAGGAAAAGGTAAATCTTTAAATTTTATTGCATAAATAATTTTTTTGTTCACTCTATTAGCTGCCTTCATCTTTAAAAAAAAAAAAAGAAAAAAAAAAGATGAATTAGAGACACTTGAGTTTAAGAATCAAAGTAATACTACTTCCGCGAGAGTTCAACCATCTAATTGGTATCTCTCAAATTGGCCTTGATAGACGACTCTCGTGACTAACAAACAACTGGACGTCGTTATCAAGTAATAAAACAGTCTACGCGTCTCAAAATTGACGCATGCGCTGTCTTCCTACTCCATTGCCTGGGGAAACGTACGGGTACAAGAAATAGATACTCAAGTATAGATTAGGAAAATGATTTATTCACAAGTTTATAATATATTTGATAAAAATATTAAAAAAAAATCTTACCTGTCTATCCAAGCAGGTATCTCTCAAAAGTCTAGTACATTTTCATTACAGTTATTGCTGTTTTATGGTTGAACGGTTGCCATTGTCTTAACAGCAAGAAGACGTTATGCCTTGCTAGTAACACTCGTTGAATGAACAACGCTGCAAACAACTGAGCTGTATATATAGAGTCGGTTGAGTCGCTATGACGTTGTATACATATTATTTAGTGACGTGGGTGGAACGTTTAGAGATCCGTCGATAACACGGAAATTTACGATATCAGTTCATGGTTAACATATTTTATATATAACTTTTATAAGCTTTTTTCAGAAAATCAGCAGCAAACTTCATTAGGATTTAGCATAACTTATTGCAAAAAATAGTATCTGGTATGAAAAATTTATTTTTGTTTCTGACAAAGACATTCTGGGCTATGACATGATAACTACATACTACGGCTCCATGATTAGGTAATTAGTTTATCGTAAATATAGTTAAGGTCTCTAAATGAATCCTAGTCGTTGTAATATGAAATGACCAAGGACAACCACATAGGTATAAAAGTTTTGTTGTTAAAAGCTGTTTTGTATGCGGAACACCTGTTTACAACCTTTTGTTTTATGACTTGGAAGTTTTTTACGTCCTTCAAGCTATCAGTGATTAATTACTTCAGGCGTTAACCTGATTGAGCTCTTACTTTTTAGAATTTATCAATAGAAAAAAAAAACTTTTGGTAACAATATCTGGAAAAAAGCAAATAATGACGCAGAATTTTTTTGACTCTTTTGTTATTTACGAGTTGATATGAAACACCTGTGTAAAGACTACGATGAATCAAGATCCACTTAATAGTAAGATAATTGCGAGGTTTTGAAACGTTGTTGGCAATAAAGTTTAAAAAATTCCCTTCCTAAGGTTAAGTCATATTGATGATTTTTTCGTATGGCAGGTGATTTCGGATTCCATGAACTCGTTTTCTGTGGCCAGCAAATTAGTACTGGATGCATGACGAATAGTTTTGCTGGTCTCGTAATGATTTTTGTGAAATTTGAAATGTGATTCTATTACCTGGAGCTAAATGAAGACGATTTTTCTGTTCAAGTGTCGACAAAGAAAATAAATTCCGTTGAAGTCTAGGCTATTTTGATTTTAATTGTTTGTCCTTGATCTGAATCAGCGTCGTTTTTTATGACAGAACTAGACTTATATAAAAAACAAGATTCAAAACTAATGGTTGATTTTTTGGAACAAGTTCAAATGTTTGATCAAACGCAATTGGTCTGACAGATGAGTCAAAAAGGTTAATTACAAATAAATGACACCATTAGACAGCAACAATAAAACAATTGTACTTAATTGACCTAATGAACTGTGAAGATATCTTTGATTTACATATCCGGTTCTGAGTCAACGTTTGTTTATCTGTTCGATAAATTAAGTGCAATAACGCAACATAAAGTTCATCTTTATTACCACACTGAGTCATAAATATCAACAAAAACTCATTGGTAGCACAGTGAAATTTGCCATATGGCCTGTTAACAGATCACGACAAAAAAGCGATATATATTTCAACTTCCGCTAGACAACGATCTGCAGTAACACTTGTTACGATGATGATGGTATTAGTTCCGAATTATTTTAAAATTGAATGTTTTTACATTCAATTTTTGACAAAACCTATAGCGTTTCAAGAACGTACAAGATATTGCAGCAAGTTATTCAGCACTCGAACTGCACTTACTTTATAAATGATTATAAATAATTTGAGTTGACAATTAATGATGCAATAATACATATAAATACAGATTTGTGGATTTAATTATGTTACATTTTTTTTTCCTATTAGCATAAAGACTTTGGTAGAAACCAATGGAGCCAACTTTTACGAAAATCATGTAACATTCTTTTTATAAATGCGGCAATGCCATCTCGCGGAGTAAAAGTGAACAACTGTAGTGACGCCATCTTGGAGCAAGCAGCAGAACTTTTTAGGCAACTGCGTCACCAACCCGCAAATTGTTGCTCACTGTAGTAGTTCCAAAAACTGCCGGCCATGCGGGGGTATGCTTTGCTCTCGCCTAAAAATCGAAATCTTGACTTCGTCAGAGTTTATAATTAATCCAAGCGATTTATCACATGTACGAATTAGAGTTCCTGTGTTTAGAGAACCTATATACTAATAGAATGTTCCTTTGTTCCAGATTTACTTTAAGAATTACTGGCGTCTGATACTCAAAATTAGGCTAGGTTTTTTTTTGTAAATTTTCTAATGAAACCAAATCGTTAATTTACGATGCTTTTAATTGAGTTATTGTGAAAACAGTTAGCATTGAGAACAAATCAATAAAATACACATTTGCTGTATTAAAACAATGACTAATCAATCAATGACTATTCAGAATTCTCAGTTCAAAAATTGGCCAAACAAGAACAGATAGTTTAAAAACAATTACTCTCCATTTGAATGTACTTATTTGACAATCTATTGACTTCACTGATCTTTAAAAAAATCCCCAAATAAGGTCATACTCGATTGTCTTCTGGGTGATTTTGATTGTGGTGACTGTAGAACTGTCATCAGCACTATTTGAGTCAAGTGCACTGTTTAGCGTCGTAGATTTTACATCCGAGAATTGAATACCTTTTGTAGTTTGCTGCGAAATAGCAGTCATACCAAGAGACGTGATATAAGATCTCATTTACTGGGGTAATTCAATGTAAAGAACCGCAAGGTCATAGATGTCTGTTACAAAAACCTTACATTTGACCTCGATCGTCTAGACGATCTAACGGTACCATTTTTGGCGACGCTCAAGCTTCAATGCTTACGAGTAATGCATAAATTTCCATATAAGATGACAGCGAACTAACAACTTACTGACTTTGTATTCTACAGTGGCTGGAAATATTTGCCAAGTTTTGCATGGCATATTAAATATTAAAAATCAAACATATTAATTATAAAGTTGATAAAAAGTGTCATAAAAAGAATTCAGCAAGACAACACAATTTGCTCTTTTCAACGGTAGTTTGCAAGCGGCTAAAAATAGCAACTGAATACGATTAAGCGTGAAGTGTATGACTTTTGTAACTTCGGGAGACAAAAAGGACGGCGAGATCCGTGTATGGAAATGGTTTCTTTTCTGTAAGCGAAGTAACAGTTATGGTCGTTTGACATAAAAGTAAACCGTTATTCTAAGTAGACTTGTGTTGCCATGCAGATTCTGTAAGCCGTAGGTCTCGAACAAAAGAATCAGGAATACCAAAAGAGGAATACCTACTGCAGCCAGGAGAAGCATTACGTCACAGTTAGTTCTGAAATATAAGCCAATGACCCCTGACAAAGTCATAAGTAAACACGTTGAGACTAAGTGGTCTGTAAATATTTGAACATGACAGATTTCAGTAAACACAAGACGGTAGCACTTAGTAGTTTAGAAAAATGCAACTTTCACTCAGTGTCTTCTATTGGTGCAAGCTGTCTTTTTCATTTTCTGCAGTTTTATAAGTATACTAAAAAAACTAAATGTATTTAAGCCTTCGTCACTTGCGTCATAAGTGCAGCACCACACTCTTGATTTTCTAATTTTTCTCTTGAGAAAATTCTAGCAGTAAATATTGAAAAAGTTATTATTCGTTTTTTGACGTGTTTTAAATATTTCAGTTCAATATTTCAGTTAAATATTCACGAAGAATTGACCTTAACCTTGTCAGCTCTTATCAACAGTTCAACACTCTATTTACGATTGCGCAACTGATATAAGATAATAGATTGTTCTATATTTGCTTTGACAGACCATTACACTGTAGTCGTCTAATGAAAATCGACGTTTCATTGCATGAGCAATCCTGTCATTGATATCGAAAATTACATTAAGGGGAATCAACCCAATTACTTGGCCCGTATATCAGGTTATCTATGGTCGAGTTACCGACAGTCGATTTACCGACGGTAGATAAGTTGTCAAGGTTATCAAAACATTAAATGCTTTTCAACGGTTGCAAAGCAAATCTTTTTTATTTTAATTCTATCTGATGTAATCTAACAAAAAATTTGAATACCCAATCGAATAAATGAGAACATAGTATATACCGAATTTCATTACGTAATAGAATAAGAGCGCAACGCTTGTTACTAACCCGCACAGTAATATCGTATAATGGGTATTACATTTTCCTTAACGACATAAAAGCATGACCTAACCTGATACGGTGAAATCATAAATTATTTTCAATTAATTTGAAATGGAAACAGGCTAGTAACAACTACTAGATTACACTATTACTCTATTAAAATGCTATACACGTAGTATAATTGCCATTTCACGGTTTTATGAAGTATGTTAGATCTATTATGAAGGTATGGAACAAATTGTTTGTGTTAGAACACAATTAGCACGCGCTTCTAAAAATCGTCTTACTATTTACAGATTTAGTTAAGAACCGTCGTGCTGCGATATTTTATAGGGAATAACTTGTGATAACTTCTATCATCAGTATGACTCATCATGAAGAGAATAACGGCCTGCCGAGTCGCCAAGGAAACAACAGAGATGCAAGAGAATCTGATATATACCATCAGGCCATCAGGCCCACATGTTCAAGAATAATATTATATTTTTCAATGCTTAGTTTTAATTCTGTGTCCCAATTTAACAGATGACATCATTGACGCGGAAAATATTACGATAATAATCATTTCCTTATTCATTGTACGATTTGTACTTATAAGTACAATCTATATGTAAGCTAATAACTTTTGTCGCGTTAAAAATGTGCATTAAGTCAGTGATGGTATGTGTTGCTTATACACGTACTCCTCATGGAACTAAAGTTCTGCAAAAGTTACTCAACTTGTCTCTTCATAGTCGACTATTTATAATTTAACATCGTAAAATGCAAAATGTCAAAACTATTAAAACCAATATTTATGATCACTGCAAATGCAAATATTTTCTAATTAGCATCAGAACACGGATTTGGAGAAAAAGAATAATTTAATAAAATATAATGAGATCATGATTTATTCTTATCTTACATATACCTTATCGATAGAATTATTGCTTAGGGTTGTAAAAATAGTCCGGCACTTTCAGAGTTAAACTCAATTGCGATTTCACTGTCCCAATCTTCATATTTTCAATCATCTTGACCGCTCTGTTTATCTTGTCTTCGGCATTTTTCATCTCTTGTAGCATTTCAGACCTTATGGAACGAAAAAAAAAACATAAATTAAAACTCTTATGATCGTAAGGCAACGACCAATGATTCTAATTCACAAATTGAAGATGGAGATTATGATTAAAAATATTGGGCATTATTAGTGTAAGCCAAAGAATGGTTGGTTATCTATCTAATCGTAAAATTGGCGAGTTTCCAACCATAAATCTAGAAAAATCAGAAATAGTATAAGAAAACTCACGTTTTTTTGGCTTCATCAGGGGTCATCGTCTTCAGCCGTTCCCTCATGTTAGTCTTCAAATCAGGAACACTTATTACACCAACACTGTTTGAATTCACTAGATAACGTTGCTACTGATCTTATCGACAACCGATCTGTAATATTAAAATGTAGTTTGAAATATCTGCGACGTCGTGGCCGGCAACTGTTCACACACTAACCGAAGTATAAACTACAATTTTATTACCAGGATAATTATAATGGAAACTATTATTTTTAATGAGTTACACATCGATTAGCAATTAAAATTTAGTATAAGAATTACGCGAGCAATAAAATTCCGAAGTTTTTTCTAACGACTCGATGTACATCGTTCGTTTTCGTTCCGCGTATGTTGAGCGCTCGTGAATCACTAACGTTCATGTGAGTTTACAGCCTAGTTGACAAGAAAAGTAATAGCGTTATACTTAGTAACAAAACGTGGCATCCAATTGCTTATTGAAACTGTCACGACTGTAATTAATTTGCAATGTATCTAAACAAGCTGCGAATGGTTAATGTTAATCTAAAAATAAAAAAGGTAAAATGCACTAGGTACTTACTTTGATCTAGACGTGCACAGGTGAAATGTGGGCGAAACACAACAGACGCGTTTATATACTGGCGACTTTTTGTGAAACAGAAGTTTCGGGATCGTATAGTTTATTACTCAAGATCACTTAGAGGACTTTAAACTTATAATTTTATGCACTCCCGCACAAATTTCAATGCGTCGCGATTTTATTATTGGAGCAATAAATGTCAAAACAGGCTATAAATTTTTCATTTCACGGGCGATTAAAGTATTTTTAACGACTGTTTTGTTGGCATTAATAGTGATCTCATAAAAGCCGTGATAGTGAGTTTTCAAGTTCACTTATACCGCGCTCGTCTCGTTATCTTACGGCGCGCATCGAGGTGTGCAATTATACCGCGTAACTTGGATTAACTTGCTCCTAATTAAACACAAAATAAACTTGCGCTGGAAATGAATTATTGAGCTTGTTTTTTTACTATGTTTTTAGAAATTAAAAACTTGAAACGAGGAGTTTCTAAGTTTCGACTTGAAGAACAGTCCTTGGGAAATCCACCCATCCCACAAGTATATTTGTGAGGAATCCAATCATCTCACGAATACATTTATGAGGAATCCAACCATCTCACAAGCATCATCGTGGGGAATCCAGACATCTCACGTGAAATGTAGCCATAAAATAACATTCTGACAATAATCATAAATAATATAAATTCAGCCTTAAAACAAAAGAACTAACATGCAATAATATAATTTAAGCTTCGATTTTAAAATGTTGCTTTTACAATTTATTCTCTTTTTTTTAAATATTGTAACTAAATTAACTTTATCTACCTTAGTCTAGTTGTATATTAATTATTTATTATTTTATATTATTGTAATACACTTTTGTAAATACCAATATGTGATAAGTGTAGGTATTAGTATTAATTTATAGGTTTTGACAGTAAGGTAACAGAAACATATTTTTTAAATTCTCTATGCTTCAGAATCATCATTATTACTACTCATTTCATTGTTGTCACTTTCAGGGCTATTTTCGTCAATACTCAATGCTGCTACGTGAACCCATGGCATCATGCGGTCGGAAGCAACAGTGGTTTTGCGTTTATTTTTAGTACCACTTAACCCGGGTATTGCAGCAACCCTATATCGATCGTTCCCTAGAACTGCAACCACGCGATATGGCCCTACATATGAGGACACCAGCTTTTTACTTTGACCGTCGTTATTATACGACGTCCTAGTTATTTTAACGAGTTCGCCTTCCTTATAGACTCGGGCAGGGCGCTGGTTTTTGTCGTAAGCATCCTTTTGTTTTTGCTGTTCTTCATCGATACGATCTTTTACGGATTCACGGATCGTTACCAAATCAGTGTCTTCTCGAGCTTCTTGTACCACTTCGTTTAGTCGAGGATCAATTTCAGAATTAAATTTTGAGCCAAACAAAACTTCCGCCGGAGTCCTGCCTGTTGTCTTTTGGCGCGTGTTATTCATGCCCCATTGTACACGATCTACGTTATCGTCCCAATTTTTGTCGTCAAAATTCAAATTTTGAGCAGTCAACGAACCAAGGATAGTACGGTTATACCGCTCGCACTGTCCATTAGCTCTCGGGCTAGCAACAGCATTAAGAACATGCTTTATGCCTTTGTCCAAACAAAACTTTCTGAAAGCGTGAGAGGTAAAGCAAGTACCCCTGTCACTAATGATGCGATCTGGGTTCCTAAACATATAGAATATGTCTTCTAGCACACGTATTGCAGTAACGGTCTTGGTATTACGGACGGGTCTTACGAAAACAAATTTCGTGAAACCGTCGACAATTACGAGAAGATACGCATTCCCCCTCTTTGATCGAACAATCCACCTGCGTCGAGGAGTGCGACAGGGTGATGTCATATCATCGAAACTGTTCACTAACGCTCTGGAGGATATGTTCAAGATGCTGGACTGGAAAGAGTACGCCATCAATATAAACGGTGAACACATCTCGCACCTACGATTTGCAGACGACATCGTCATTATGGCTGAAACGCTGCAGGATCTTCAACGGATGCTGGACAGTCTAGCTAATGCGTCTCAGCGTATAGGGCTCCGGATGAACTTGGATAAAACCAAAGTCATGTTCAACGAACATGTTGACCCGGGGCCGGTCGCGGTAAACGGAGTCCCCCTCGAGGTTGTTTCTGAATATGTGTACCTGGGACAGATGCTCCGAGTAGGTAAAAACAACTTCGATGGGGAAGCTAAGAGACGGATACAGCTGGGCTGGGAAGCGTTTGGGAAACTCCGCCGAGTCTTCACGTCACCCATACCTCAAAACCTGAAAACGAAAGTTTTCAATCAGTGCGTCCTACCCGTGATGACATACGGAGCCGAGACGTGGCCATTCACAGTGAGACTAGTCCACCAATTTAAGGTCGCTCAGCGAGCTATGGAAAGGGCTATGCTCGGTATTTCTTTGAGGGATCGGATTCGAAACGAAATAATCCGTCAGGAAACCAAAGTTACCGACATAGCCCGGCGAATCGGCAAGCTTAAGTGGCAGTGGGCTGGTCATATCTGTCGTAGAACCGATGGCCGTTGGGGCAGAAAAGTTCTAGAATGGAGACCACGAATCGGCAAACGTAGCGTAGGGCGCCCTGTTACTAGGTGGGGTGACGATATTCGTAAAGTAGCGGGCAGTGGTTGGAGGAGGAGAGCTGAAGACCGAGCTCAGTGGCGTGCCATAGGAGAGGCCTGTGTCCAGCAGTGGACTGATACAGGCTGATGATGATCGAACAAATGGTCCAAGGTGGTCGATATGTATTGTGTGGAAAGGGACCTCGACCTTGGTGATGGTATGATGCTGCAGGTGCCAAATCCGCGATTACGTGTAGCACCGCGTGCTCGCGTTTTTAGGGTCCCTCCGAGTAGGACCAACATATTAATGCATGCTCCCGTTACGGAGGCGCTGTACATATTGAATGAAGTCTCTAAATATGACGAAATAGATTTGTTCTTTACCCCTCTAACCAAAATTTCTAGTTTTATTTTAAGTTATCTGACTAAGTGATTTTAAATGAGTAATAATATATTTTTTGACATTTTATGTAAATTTTTTTAAAAAATTTTAATTTTTTTGACATTTGTTAGACATTCTTTTTTATTTATTAGATATTATTAAACATTCTTTTTTGAAAATTGTGACAACTTAAAATATGTTTTATATGCTGTGTTAAAAACCTGTGAAAATAATTAAGTATAAAACTATGTAAGAATATTATAATGCTATCGATTTGGGCCCCGAGCCTGTCTGATATCATTTTGTCTGTATTAACTTGAATAAATAAATTGAAATTGAAATAGTCTAGGTAAAGTTTTCTAAATAGTATCACGTATGCATCAGTGACTACTTCACGGAAATCCAACTTGCAAAACATAATTTTAAAATATGATTTGCAGTTTTTTTAAAGTTTATAATGAAACTGGTTTATTTTTATTTCTTCCAACATCTGTTTGACAGATTTTATAAGATTGACTTTATTTTATTGAATACTTGTTGTCCTTTGTATTATCATTTTACAATATTATATTTCTTGTGTGGTATGCAGTTCGCCTTCATTGCTAGTGCTAACTTTTTTGGAGTATGCGCATTCAATGCAAGCCTGCACATATTTCTTCACGAATCTGGACATCTTCGGGAACCAGTATGACTTCTTGATTCGGTCTAAGGTCTTTTCCACACCAAAATGGCCTATTTCGTCATGATTCAGACGACAAATCTGCCACCTTGCGCCCTTTGGTACGGCCCAGCGTATATCATCTTTATCACCGTTCATACACCTATAGAGCTTTTCGTCTTTAATCACATAATTATCCTTGATGTATTTTAGCCCTTCTTCATTTAGGTTCGAGGTTAATACATCTCGGATTCGGCAAAGTTCTGAGTCACCTAACTGAAGTGTTTGTAACCAATCATCGCTATTAATCGTCATAATACAGGGATAGGCTTCAGTTTCAGCTGTGTCATCGAGTGTTGCCCCAGGGTTCCTCGACAAAGCGTCAACGTGAGCCATTTTAACGCCCGGTCTGTACTCCACGGTACAATTAAACTCCTGTAAAAGAAGCCACCAACGGGCTATACGCGGAATCAAGTCGCGTTTGGAAAACGTAGAGCGCAATGCGCTGCAGTCAGTCACTATCTTAAAATTCTGACCCAGCAAATACACCCGAAACTTTTTAAGTGAGCAGACTACAGAAAGCGTTTCAAGCTCAAACGCATGAAAATTCTTCTCCTCTGGAGAGGTTTGCTTGCTATAGTATGCCACCTGATGAAATACATCACTACCTGGTGGTCGTTGGAGTAATATGCCCCCGGCGCCGATCCTGCTAGCGTCGGTATGGAGCTCCGTTTCCGCAGCCGGATCATAAATGGCTAATACAGGCCTATCAATCAGCTTTTCTTTTAGAGTGGCAAAAGCAGTCTCGTGTTCATTTGTCCATTCCCAATCAACATCTTTCTTCAACAGTCGGTTAAGTAGGTGTGCAATTGCCGCAAAGTTTCTAATAAACTTCCGAAAGTAACCCACTAAACCGAGAAATTGACGAACTGAATGCGGATTGGCAGGACAAGGAAACTCTAGAACGGACTGAATTTTCTTCTCTCCTGGACGAACCCCAACGGCACTAATTTCGTAGCCCAAATAATTAATTTTGTCTCTCAAGAAGGCACATTTGGAGAGATTAAGGGTCAAATTTGCATTTACGATCAATTTCAAAACCCTCTCCAACCGCTCCAAGCACTCATCAATGTTCTTCCCGTAAATAAGAATGTCGTCGATATACGCCGTTGCTTCTGTAAACCGCGCAGGACCCAAGACCCTATTTATCATACGCTGAAATACAGCGGGTGCGTTTGCCAGCCCGAACGGCATACGATTAAATTCGTACTGTCCGTCCGGTGTGACAAATGACGTAAGGGCTTTGGAGTTTTCTGAAATTGGGACCTGATAATACCCAGAGGCCATGTCCAGGGTCACAAAGTAGGCTTGGTCCGCTAACCTAGCAATTTCGTCCTCGATAACAGGTATCGGATATCGCTCTTTTACGGTAACGGAGTTCAAAAGCCTATAGTCAATGCAAAGTCTCGGTTTACCATCCTTTTTGCGCACGAGAATTATGGGACTTGCATACTCTGATGAAGATTCTCTTATTATTCCAGCGTCCATCACCTCATCCACCATTTCCCTGATAACCTCCCGTTCCTTGTGTGATAACCTATAGGCTCGGTAAACGATGGGCCGATTCGAATTTAATTCAATACTTATCTCAGCAGCATTTGTACAACCTAATTTCTGTAAGGAATTAGCAAAACAGTGCCTATATGCCTTAAGTAACTCTACCAGACGTTGTTTTTGGGTTTCGGCAATGGAGTCGCCTATGCATATTTTGCTTGGTTCGAACTCATTATCGTCAGAGAGGTCCGAAAAATCAGTCATAATGCGATTGACGACCTGAAAGTTTGTTCCCCTACAGATGACATTGCCCTGTTGAAGTCGACAAGATTGTGCCAGCGGGGTTATGTAGATGTTCAACAACCCATCTTTAACGTGATAGACTCCTCCCATAACAGTAAATAGTTGGTTTGGTTTCCCAATCACTTTAGTATCTAGTAAGAGGTTTCCATTGAGGAAATCTTTTGCCCGTGATCTAACCACTGCTGGCCCATGTAATACAACGTCTCTAACTATCGAAACTACAACTGTGTTTGAAGTGCTATCCGGATCCTGATCAGAGAAAGGAAGTGCATCAGAAGCTTTGTGAAACTTAAGTGTGTTAGAATTCTTGAACACCACGATGTGAGGCTGTTCAGTGAAAGATTGCCCAATCAGTAATGGTAGTTCAAGAAGTTTGTCCTCTACTATTTGACACAAGACCTTTGCTTCGACGTTGTCAACGCTCAAATTGACTGAAACTCCCCCAATGAATAAACTATGTATTTCATTACCAAATCCCTTTAAAGGTATAGGAGCTTTATCACCTATCAACCCTAGGGATGTCGCAACAGAGTCCTTGATCAGTGAGACGTCGCTACCAAAATCAACAAATGATTTAACTGAGACACCGTTCACTATGCTTTCCTTTATAAACTTGGAATTTGATTTTGACGTAAGAATCCGCATAGTTTTTGAGACGTTATCCGATTTAGCAGCGTTTTCCGGTTTTCCCTTACAATCATCAGCCTTATGACTGAATCTACGACACTTAGTGCAGAGGACTAGAGGTTTTGTGCATTTGTGATATGGATGACCTTTTTCTTTGCAATTATAGCATATAATATCACTGTTCGAAGTGTTAGAACTATTAGACTGCTTTGACTGCTTATTGTCAAAGTTCGATTTACCTTTGTTGCCATTGCGGTCATTGGGCTGCGAAAGTTCCTTGTTACTCATAAGAAACTGTAACAGCTCTTCGGGTTCATTGCAGCGCAAAGCGTTAGCGCTAGATCTCAAGGTTCTATCACTCAATCCATGGATCAGGCATTCCACCGCACGCTTGCCATCGATGTCACAACGGTTCAGAAGTGCTATTTTTTCATAGTAATACATTTCTAAGGGCTCATTGAATCTACTTTTTCTCTTTAACATATCCTCTAAGGATTGGCCATAATTTTGCTCAAAAGGAAATGCACATAAAAGCTTTTTCTGCCATTCGTCCCAGCTTTTTCTGCGATCGAGTTTAAACTTTCATAATCCTTGGAGCTTTTTCATCGCAAAGTGAATGGTGGTTTTTTTTTTCGTGGCTTGTGAAAGAATACACACGTAAAATTTTCGCTCTTGTATAATTAATTAAAACAAACATAATAATTCTAGTAATCTACTCTTAATTAACATTTTAATGTATGAGTGACAAGTGTACCTGGTGGTAGTAAGTTTCCATTGTCTCCAATTCAATTTCGACCATAATCACTGAAACACCACCAATAATCACTAACTATGGATGAGCTCAAACAGTCCATGCACGATTTGGCGAATCAATTCCACAGCAGGATGGCACAGTTCGAAGCCAGTCACCCTCAAGTAAGTGACAAAGGAAACTCCAACTCTCTGGCCGTTGACTTTGCTACTTTCAAAGCGTTTATGATGACATCACTTAAAGCGTTGCAGACTCAATTAGAATGTTAAGCCAGGGAATGCGATAGGCTAGACATGCGTAGCTGTCAGAAGATGCTGCTCATCCACAGAATCCCTGAGGAAAATGATGAGATAGTTGCGGAGTCAGTTTTGGAGGTAGCCAGCAAAATGGGTATCACCCCGGAGATTGTTTTTGATGATATCAGCCGGTGTCATCGTATAGGCCGATCCAGTGCAGACCGTCCCAGGCCAATATTAGTGAAGTTCCACGACATTGATCTCCGAAACAAGTTCTGGTCAGCCAAGTCTGCGCTAAAAGGGAAGAACATCGCTATCTCGGAATTTCTCACAAAGGCACGTCAGGATCTCTTCAAGGCGGCTCGTAAAAGGGTAGGAGTACCCAGTAGCTGGACACGAGATGGCAGAATTTTTGTTCTGGATGCGGATGGCAAACGTCATGAGATCACGGCGCACTCGCAGATCCCTTCAATCTCTACAACATTGGTGGAGAATGGAGGTCCGGCAGTGAAACCCAAAGTCAAGGCCGCTGCGGACAGGACCCCGGTAGAACCACGGCGCATCAAGCGAGTTCCTGCAAAAAAGTAAACGAAGATTGTATTTAGGTATGCGCAATGCACTATGTTCATATAAGAGTACAACTTGAGATACGGTATTTTAAATTAGTATTTTTTGTACCTACCGGTTAATCGAATTGTCCGTTGTAACGTATTTTGTTTTTTTTTAGGGTTCCGTACCTCAAAAGGAAAAAACGGAACCCTTATAGGATCACTTTGTTGTCCGTCTGTCCGTCCGTCCGTCCGTCTGTCAAGACCCTTTTTCTCAGGAACGCGTGGAGGTATGAAGCTGAAATTTATATCAATTACTCAGGTCTACTGTCCCTTAAAGCTGTGAAAAAATCAAACTTCTAAGCCAACGCAATCAAAAGATACAGCCGTTTATGCCGCAAATTTCCGCAAATTTTCGACACTCGCAAAGGAATCAAAACCTACAGGGTACTTCCCGTGAACACAGAATCTTGAAATTTGGTACGAAGCAACGTCTTATAGCACAGATAAAGGAAAAATTGCGAAAACCATAAATTTTTAATTACATCATATCATAAAAATATTTTTAATATTTTTAAACTTACTACCCCTTTCCTCATGAACGCGTTGAGGTATTAACCCTTGGCATACCAGGTGAAAATTTGTAACATGCCATACAAGGTGGGGTCTGACATACCCTAACAAAATGGTCGCTGTAATCAGATAGGAATAGGGGTACTGAATTATTATTGCATATTTTTGAAATTGAGCATAACCTGAATAGCACTATATAAAAAAAATGAAATAGATTAAATGGTTTGTTGAAAAAGGGTAGCGAAAATGCCACATTCTGACTACTAATTTAGACTTGAAATCACCCTAAGAATTGATAATTACCAATATTTGTAATTAAACTGACTAAATTTAAAAAAATTGAACAACGATGATACATCTTTAAATTTTTACTTCAATCTCGAGGTAGGAGTTCTTTAGTTCGCCATAATTGCATTTTGTGTATGCTCAAATAACAACAATTCTAAACAAAAACGCATCTAGAGCCCTAAAAAACGCACGCACCACTAAACTAATGGTACTTGCCAGTGTAAGAACGTCGCAACTCCAGCTACTGAGAGCTTCAGATTCCGCGCACGAAAATTTTCGAAAATATAAAGATTTTTCACCGCCTGGGGTTTATTAGACCCCACCTGGTATGCGGAGGGTTAAATTGAAATTCATATCAAATACTCAGGTCTACAATACCTTTAAGATAGGTTTGTACGGAACCCTCGGTGCGCGAGTCCGACTCGCACTTGGCCGGTTTTTATTTTATATTTATAGGCTTAAATTCACTTATTTACCCACAATTAATTAACCTCAATTTTGTTTACATTTTCTCTGGTTGTCAGTGTCAATGTCAATGTGTGTGCGTTTTATTGCCACTTTAAATGTTACAAGTTGTAATTTCGCACGCACACTTTCCATTTGTCTGTCTCTGTCTAGCTTTATGTTTTTAATACACTTTGACCAATATGAAACGGAACTTTATATACGTTCCGCATTACGCATTTATTACCTTGTTTTCGTTCTACAAAGCAAATCGAGCGTAACTTGTTGTATCCTGAATCCTGATCGTAAACATAGGAAAAATAAGTTAATTACCGCATCGTGTTAAGAGTATATTTGTATCTTTATTTTCAGGATAGTTCAAACTTAAATAATGTGATTGTCCTTGGCGTCAGCTTTGCTGTATGTATGCAGAGGTCTTTGTTTATTTTATGCATGTTATTTTTGTAGTGACTCCATGTGTACGGCAGAATTGGCACCATAGTAATGTTAATCATGTAATATTTATATGGAAATCGGCTACCAGCAGGTGTTGGATTAATTTAATTTTTAGTATATTAGGCAATTTTACTTATTTATTTATTTAAATTATATACATTATATTAACAATTTATTATTACTTATATACAATGGATAAATAAATGGCATCAGGTATTGAGAACTCGGTAACCAGTGACTCTGATGAAGACAATAATACTATTTCAGACACTTTCTTTTCATTTTCCTCCAGCGACGTTTGCAACAGTGACGATAGCTTCCATAGCATTCCTCCGCCTCTTTCTTACTCCATAAATGAATGTTTTGATGGGAAATTCAAAAACTTTAATGTCGTTCACATCAATGCACAGAGCCTTCCCGCGCATTACAATGATTTCCTGGCAGCCTTCGATGACAAAAACCTGAAAGCAGTACATGCGATTTTAATTTCAGAAAGTTGGCTTAAGCCATGCCTTGCCTCTTCGTATTACCCACTGCCAGGTTTTCAGCTCATCCGTAATGACCGTACAGGTAAGGGTGGAGGTGGTGTCGCGATCTATCTCCGTTCCCATATTCCTTTTTCTATTGTTGATAGATCTGCCTCTGACGCCTTCAATTCCGCCGAGCATTTATTTGTTGAAATTTTCCTTTCTCACACTAAAGTTCTTCTTGGCATCTTTTATTCTCCTAATCTCACCGTCAATTACTTTACCACATTTGAATCCCTCCTTGAACACCTCGTACCTTCCTACTCTCATACTTTAATCCTTGGAGATTTCAATACTTGTCTGCTAAAAGCCGATCATCGTGCTAAGAAACTGGTATCTGTAATCGAGTCTTCTAATCTTCATATCCTTCCTTCTGGTCCCACTCATCAGTCTCCTAATTGTGCTCCTTCTCTGCTAGACCTAGCCATTGTTTCCTCCATTAATTATGTTGATTCCCATGGACAATTTCCTGCAGACTGCTTCTCCCGCCATGACCTTATATACCTATTCTATAGAATCCGCCCACCAAAACCCAAACCAAAAATCTTGATGCAGCGTAACTTCAAGGATATGAATACGGATCAACTTTTATCTGATGCGGTGAAACTAGACTGGAATTTGGTGTACTCTGCCGTTGATGTGAATGACAAGATTGCAATTTTTGGTTATCTTTTGACTCAGCTGTTTGATCAGCATGCTCCAATTCGCGCGGTGCGTATGAAGCATCTGCCCTCGCCGTGGCTCACTCCGGAAATCCGTGAGTTGGCCACAAAAAAGGCGGCTGCTAAAGCCAAATTGCGAAAGTCTTACACTGATGAAGCACGTGAAGCTTATAAACGCATTCGCAACCAGTGTCACACTGCATGTCGTGACGCTCAACGCCGCAACTTTCATGCGTCCATCGAGAACGGAAACCCGTCCAAAGTCTGGAAATTTTTTCGTTTTCTCGGCATTGGCAAAGTTCGTCAGGATGCACCGTCAAATGTAGACTTAAATTCTTTGAACTCCCACTTTACTATTTCGAACGTTGCTTTTAGCTGTTCTAGTCAGAAGGCTGATGCCCTGGGAGAAATTTATAGCAACTCCTCTCCATCTTCCTTCTTCTCCTTTACCCCTGTCTCTGATGCTGATGTCAGGAAGCATATCCTTTCTATTACTTCAAGCGCCGTGGGCAGTGATGAGATCAGCCGTGCTATGATAATCCCTGTCCTCGATGTTGTACTTCCTGTCATCACGCATATCCTAAATTATTCCCTAATAACACAAGTCTTTCCCAAGGCGTGGAAGGACGCCGTTGTGATTCATTGTGGCCAAGAATAGTAACCCAACTTCCTTCTCCCATTATCGCCCAATTTCAATCCTTCCTTTTCTATCCAAAGTTCTAGAACGGCTTTTTCATCACCAATTATCGACTTTTCTTAATCAAAACAACCTGTTGAATGCGATACAATCAGGTCTCCGCCCGGAACACAGCACAGTTACGGCTCTGGTCAAAGTGACGGATGACATCCGTCTCGGTATGGAACAACAAAAAGTCACCTTGCTAACTTTGTTGGACTTCAGCAACGCATTCAACATGGTTGATTTTGATATCCTACTCGTTATGATGAGTTCTCTTGGGGCATTGCCTTCTGTTTTGCAGTGGTTCCGCACATACTTAGTGGGTCGTCGTCAGCGTGTACGTGTGGATGATCAACAATTTGATTGGGCCTGTACTTCATCAGGTGTCCCACAAGGTGGTGTATTATCGCCGCTGCTCTTTTTCATTTTTATTAATGGCATCACTTCTTCAATCTCTTCCTCTTTCCACTTATACGCTGACGACCTCCAATTAAACACTCTTGAGCCAGTGCACAATATCGTTACTGCCATTAACCGCATGAATGCCGACTTGTCGCGCATTGCGCAGTGGTCAGATTCTCACGGACTGAGTGTCAATCCTACCAAGTCCCAGACCATTGTGATGGGCGGTAGTCGGCAGATAAGCAAACTCGACGTGACATCTCTTCCACCTGTTAAGTACAAAGTGCAGCATTTCTGCTTGCGATCTTTTTTATGTTCTTTCCGGTCTAGTTTTCTTTTTAATTCAATTTATTTCAAAATTTTAGAATTTGTTTGATTTTTGGATTTTGTTTGGAATTGAATTTGTCAGGCATTCGACAAAAAATTTTTGGTGATGTGACACAATTTGCTTTGTGAAAAGTTGTTTTTTAAAAATGAAGTGTTATTAAATACACGAGATATTTTCTAATTAAATTTGGAGCTGAATTGGAAGAATTGGAATATGATTTATATCGAGAATGTTATTATTTGAGCCTTTTTTTTGACTTTCAAAATTTTCAGTGTATTCAATATACGACTTTAAAAGTTTGGACAACAATTTACCGCTGAGAGTTCTGTCAGACGTGTACCCAATTTGGGCGACCTAATCCACCTGATACTGCCACCATTCCTCAGCGGTTTGACCAGCGGCCTCTGGAAGACCAGTAGCTAAGTTTTTTATCCATTCCTTTAAATACTCTTAATTTATTTTTGTCAAAATGTGCCAATTGTAACAGTTTTAGTTTTATCTATCAAGTAGGTGGGGTATTTATTCGGCGCTGAATATATTTTACCTATTTGCAGCAGATAATAATTTATTGTTTGGCCATGCGTTTAAATTTATGTAGGTGTTAAATTTTATGTATGGTATTGTAACCGTTCAAAATAATCCAACACTTCATTTCCAAACAAAATATCCATACGTTGAAAATTGTTTGCGTGTTAGGTTATCCTGTTTGTTACACCTTAAAGTTTAATTTAAATGTTCAATTTTTAATATTTTTCTTGGATAACGTCGAATTTTTGTAATTATTTTTTGTTTAATTAAATTCTTTCATTCTTTTTTAAAAATCTCGTCTTCTTAATTTTTTGTGTGTTTCGGCGATCTCTATTTTAAATTTTATCGCTAAAGATCTGGCGCCCGCGATTAAAAAACCCTGGATTTGTGGTAAGTAATTATCCATTTACTATTCCGTGGAATTGATTAATTTTTTTTTTCTTGCTTATACGGTGGGCACGTTCCGTGCCGCTGTCGCTTACATAATTGTTTTTTTTGTTTTATTTTGTTACAGATAACCTATAACCCACTGAAGCTCTGTCTACCCCATTGGGAATGTTGGACTTTTTAACCCCTACAACGTTCTGGTGTAACTTCGTGCCTCATTTTAATTGTTTTTTTTTGTTGTCATGTGATGATAAATGTAAAAAGTGTTGTACATAAAGCTTTTTCTAAGGACACTGGCAGTTTTTATATGACATATTTTTTGAATATGATTGATTGTACCTATTGTTTTTTTGTTTACTCATGTGTCTAACTTGAAAGCCTTTACCACTGTTTATAAATAAAATTAATATACACCTGCTTAATTCTTATCTACTGTACTTTACTTCCATTTCTTGAACTGCAGGTTATGGGCCCAGAAAGCCTATTGACCTTGCAGGTGCAGAATATTTAATTGTAAACGCGGTGACTTGAAAAATCAAGAAACATGAACTCGTCAGGACAGGCTGTTGGTGCGGCGCAAGGCGACGGAACAGCGGCTACGAGAGCACTACTCGTCCCCAGCGGTGTCCCGTCCACCATACCCAAGTTAGAAGGCCGTTCTAACTACGGCTCCTGGAGCTTCGGTATGAAGATGTTTCTTATAGATTGTGGTCTGTGGAAGTGCATCGAGGAACCTACCGTCTTCGCTACGGAAAGACCGAACTTCGAAAGACTCGACGAGCAGGCACGGGCGAAGATTTGCCTAACCGTGTCTCCGCGCATGTATTCAGTGGTGAAATCGGCTAAGACAGCTAAGGAAACCTGGCAAAAACTGCAACGGCAGTACGCAGACACAGGCCTTGACCGCAAACTTAGCTTACTCAGGCAACTCTTCAACACGAAGATGACAAGCAATATGGAGACCTACATAAATGCTATAAGGGATTTGCAAGAACAACTTCTTGAGATTGAAGCTGGATTGGACGACGAATTTGTTGGAGTGATAATGCTCGCTGGGTTGCCAGATACCTACAAGCCTTTGATCATGGCGTTAGAACACTCTGGCGCGAAGATCTGCTCAGACTCCGTGGCAACAACACTTCTGAAGGAAGATCAGCGTTCCACGCCTGAAGAACCTTCGACTAGTGCATTAGTTTCGACCTCAAATTCTAAATCTAAAATTCAGTGCAGTTTTTGCAAAAAGTTTGGACATATTATTAATAACTGTAGAAAAAGAAAAGCAAGTAAGAAGTCGAATTCTGTTAATAATGAAAACAAAACTAATATTATAGCAGAAATTACACTTTCATCTTCTTTTCATCACTTTCCCCAAGGTTCTCAGCATGACAAGTATTGGTTACTTGATTCTGGAGTAACTTCACATATGTGTAGCGATCCTCGCAGCTTCCAGTCGATGACCAAAACTTGTAAGCCCATTTTCGTTGCCAATAATGATCAAGTTTCGTGTGAAGGAACAGGTGCTGTTCATTTGCCTTCTAGTAATTTAAGCACTATCTCGAACGTACTTTATGTTCCCAAGCTAGCTGCAAATTTACTTTCGGTAAGTAAGCTCGTAAGTGACGGCTATGTTGTTATATTCTCCCAGCGTGGTGCTACAGTTTTACGTAAGGAAAACTGCAAAATTTCAGGCGAAATCGTAGCAACTGGATCTAATTATAATAATTTGTACAAATTGGATGTTTGTCAAGCAAATTTGACACACCAATGTTTACAAACAATGTTGCTATGGCACCGACGTCTTGGACACCTTAATGTCAAGGCAATAAATGTCTTAAAAAATAGACAAATAGGCATAGACTTCAAAGACAAAATGCTAAATCCTTGTGTGCCATGCTTACAAGGAAAATTAGCAAAGAGGCCCTTCCCACTTTCTACGAAAGAGTCTAGTTGTAAGTTAGAGATTATTCATTCGGATCTGTGTGGACCGATGAATACCCATTCTTTCGGAGGAGCTCTATATCTCTTATCTTTTACAGACGATTTCTCACGGAAAACCTTCGGCTATGTTCTTAAGGCAAAAAGCGAAGTTTTCACGAAGTTTGTGGAGTTTAAACATTTGGTCGAAAACCAAACTGGCCTCAAAATTAAAACACTCAGTACTGACTGCGGTGGTGAGTACGTTAACTCTCAAATGCGTAATTTTTTAAAGGAAAATGGGATCATTCAGCAGACCTCTGTTCCTTACAATCCACAACAAAATGGATTATCCGAACGGGTTAACCGTACCGTAATAGAAAAAGCAAGAACAATGCTTCAAGATGCTGGACTTCCTAAAGCTTTCTGGGGCGAAGCTGTTAACATAGCCATATACTTAAAAAATCATTCGCCAACACAGGCACTAAATAATAAAATTCCTGAGGAGGTATGGTCCGGGAGAAAAGTTAATCTTTCTCACCTGAGGATTTTTGGATGTGAAGCCCATGTACTAATTCCTAAGGAAAAGCGGGATAAACTAGATCCAAAAACCCAGACTTGCGTTTTCGTTGGCTATTCAACTGAAAGCAAAGGTTATCGCTTGATCAGCCCGGGAAATCCCTACAAAATTATAGTTGCTCGGGATGTTGTCTTCATCGAAGACAAGATGCCTTACCACCAAATTGTGAAGCCCAATGTGGAATCAACTTCCGACGTGGTACCTGATTTTTTTGAAATGCAGCAGTCTCTTACCCAAGTGACTCTCCCACCAGCGCCGCCATCCCCGACAGTAGAACCGACTGTCTCAAATTTGGTTATTCTTCCTGTTGAAGTGTCCCAACAACCCAGTTCTGATCCCACTCCGACTACTGTTGAAGAGGAACCTGTAGAGGTTTTTGCCGATGCTGAATCGGAACCTCCACTGGAAGCATCAGAAACTGAGACGATCGACAGTGAGAGGCGATATCCAACAAGAGAGCGACGACCACCTATCCGTTTCCCTGAAAACGACAGGTCGACTCTCTATATGGTTTCCTGCGATTCTGAACCAGAAACGTACAAGGAAGCTATGGCGGATCCTAATAAAGATCAATGGGTCAAAGCTATGGCGATGGAATACAATTGCCTCATGAAGAATGGGACGTGGGTACTTGTAGACAGACCTGATAATCGAAAAGTTATAAAGAATAAATGGGTTTTCAAAATTTAGAAGGACACTGACGGCAAAATTGCCAAGTTTAAAGCTCGACTTGTAGCCAAAGGCTTCACTCAAGTCTACGGTGTTGACTATGGCGAAACATACTCCCCAGTAGCCAGATTGTCATCAATTCGACTCCTTCTAGCTTTTGCAGCCCAATTTAATCTTACTATCGATCACGTCGATGTAGAAACTGCCTTCCTCAACGGTGACCTGGAAGAAGAAATATATATGGAACAGCCTGATGGCTATGCTTCCGAAGGCAAAACTAAAGTGTGTTTGCTTAAAAGGTCCTTGTATGGTTTAAAGCAGGCTCCTCGTCAATGGAACCTAAAGGTTCGTGAAGCGATGAAGTGTCTCTCTATGACACAACTAGAAACGGAGCACTGTATTTATTTCAAAAGAAATGGCAACGATCTTTTAATTGTAGCGGTATTTGTTGATGACTTCTTTATCTTTAGTAACTGCGATTTGATGAAAACTGAATTCAAAGTTAAACTTCAGGAAAAGTTCGTCATCAAAGACTTAGGCCCACTTAAAGATTGCCTCGGGATGCGCGTGTCTCAGATAAATAGTGTTATAACACTAGACCAAACTAATTATATAGAAAAACTCATTTCTAAATTTGGTCTGAATGATGCCATCACTGTTTCGACCCCTCTCGAACCGGGACTTAAACTCATTTTACCCCCAAAAGAGGATGAGCGACCTGATCTCCCCTATCAGCAGCTTATCGGCTCATTAATGTATGTTGCTATTGGCACGAGACCCGACATCGCACACGCGGTGTCACTTCTCAGTCAATTCAACACACATTACGGGGAGGTGCACTGGCGAGCCGCTAAGCGAGTCCTTCGCTACCTTAAAGGCTCTAAACACCTAAAATTAAATTTCAGTCGGCAACCCGCCCCCTCTGTGGTAGGATTTGCCGATGCCGACTTTGGATCTAGTCTGGTAGATCGTAGATCGTACACAGGCTACGTCTTTGTGCTAAGTGGCGGTCCCATTTCATGGGAATCACGTAAACAGCGTACAGTCGCCCTGTCCACGACGGAAGCTGAGTATATGTCTCTCAGCGAGGCATGCAAAGAGGCGATCTACATTAGGTCCATTGTAAATACATTGTTTTTCATTAACTCACCTATCACTGTGTACTGTGACAACCAAAGTGCTTTAAAATTAGCTCACAGTAACACCTACCATTCTCGCACCAAGCACATAGACATTCGTCACCATTTCATACGATCACATCCGGACGACATCATTCTCAAATACATATCCACTACACAGATGCCCGCTGATGTTTTAACCAAACCTCTTCAGAAGTTAAAACATCAAAAATGTACAAAGTCATTAGGTGTAATTTAGTTGTATGTATGTAGTTTGAATTGTCATTTGTTTTTTATTTTAAGGATGTGTATAGTTTGATGTGTATAGTTTGGATGTTAGTGTTAGGTATAGGTTAAGGTGTAGTTAATGTAGATAGATGTTTTTATATTCATATTTTAGTGTCCTTATTACGGGGAGGTGTTGTACATAAAGCTTTTTCTAAGGACACTGGCAGTTTTTATATGACATATTTTTTGAATATGATTGATTGTACCTATTGTTTTTTTGTTTACTCATGTGTCTAACTTGAAAGCCTTTACCACTGTTTATAAATAAAATTAATATACACCTAATTAATTCTTATCTACTGTACTTTACTTCCATTTCTTGAACTGCAAAAAGAACTTTACTTAACATTGAACTCGTTCTTATTTATTAAAATAAAGAAATATTTCACCCTTTCCCCCATTCCCGTAGTTAGTTGTTTAACATAGTAAACAACGCGTTCAACTCGTTTCTTTTTCACCCTATTAGGTATTTTTCCCCTATTAGGTATTTTTACATCCTATTAGGTATTTTGCCCCTATTAGGTATTTTTTCCCCTATTAGGTATTTTTTTCCCCATAATTAGGTATTATTTTTTCCTCTTAGGGAGTTTTTAGATATTATGACTTGTGTAGCGATTTCTTATCGGTATTGATTTCTATGCTTTATTTCTAACATCAGATTCCACTTTGTCTAAAAATGTCGCTGGATCAGGACACTATTATTGATGTTGAACCGGAAGAGGCCGCTTACGAGCAAGATATTGGAGAGTCACCTTATCGTGCTAGTCCTATTTTGCAGAGAATGAATAAACAGTCTGTTTCTGCTCATGAAGCTACGCGACTCAAACAGCTTTTCTCCCGCGACGTTAGTTTGTCGAAATGGAATATTTGCTTTGATGGTCAGTCTTGCGTGAAGGATTTCTTTCAGCTCATCGAAGAACGGATGTTCGCTTCTGACATTCCATCCTCGTATGTTGTGCGTCGGTTCCACGAACTTGTTTCTGGTACGGCTCTTCTATATTTCAGGACAATTAGAGTACCTTCTTTGACGTTCGAAGAGTTAAAGTCTTTTTTCTATAAAACCTTTTTGAAAATTGACTACGACTACCACCTAGAACAGCGTCTCCGTGATTTAAAACAGACGGCATCGCAATCTGCCCGTGATTTTATTATTATCATTCAAGACCTAAATTTGAAGCTTACTAACCCGATCCCTGATTTTGCGCTTTTACCCATTATAAAACATAACCTTCATTCGCGGTACAGGCTTTGTTTGTCTACAAACAGGATAGATAGCATTGACGCTTTGTTAGATATAGTCTTAAACTATGAGAGTTATGAGCCACCTCAGCAAGCTTCGGATAACGTTCAGTCTCGTAAAGTTGTTGCGCCGATAATTGATTCGACACGTTTTATTTGTATTAAGTGCAATCAATCAGGCCACGATTTCCGAGCGTGTCCTTCTATTCCTGGGGTTATTTGTTTCATTTGCAGGAGACCCGGTTTTACAACCAAGAATTGCCCCACGTGTAATGCCCGCGTCGCCGCGCAACCTTCATCTTCAAAAAAACTAGTTAGTTCCCGGGGTTTTCGTCATCATTCGATTTCTCCGGTTATTTTTTCAGATTCTATTGATAATAGGCCATTTGTTGAAGTATTTATTTTTAATAGAGCTTTACACGCGTTACTCGACACAGGTGCTCAAGCGTCCCTGATTCACACTTCGTTGCTTGCTTCGCTGAATGTTGCGTATCAACCTGATCCCGGTCATAATGTAGTATCTGCAGACAATTCTCCGATGTCGATACTTGGATCCGTTTCCTTACCCGTTCGTTTTAATAATATTACACAGCAACATCGTTTTCTTGTTACATCACGTGTTACTACGCAGTTGATTTTGGGTATTGAATTCTGGAATAACTTTGGCCTAACGTCTGTCCTTTGCGGAGATTTTAATTCCGGTATTTCTGGGAAGATGTTCTTACAGGACCCAGTTCAAAAGTTGGATCAAGCTGTTATTGGAGAGAATAAGTTTGTCCAGTCTCGTTCTTCCTTATCTACTGATCAAGAAGCACGATGACAAGAAGTAATCAAAGTCTTTGATGAGATATATTCAGAAAAAAAAGGAATCGGTAAGACTACCTGGCTTAATCATAAAATAGTTACAACAGGACCTCCTATCAGGCAGCGGTATTATCCACTTTCACCCGCCAAGCTTAAGGTCCTGAATGAAGAAATCGATAAAATGCTTAATGATGGGATTATACGTCCGTCGCGTTCTCCTTGGGCGAGTCCTGTTGTTATGATTACTTAAAAGGATGGTTCTATCCGTTTTTGTGTTGACAGCAGGAAGTTGAATAGCTTTACGATTCGTGATTCTTATCCTTTGCCTAGGATCCAGGATATTTTAGATAACCTACGAGGTGCAAGATACATGACTACGCTTGATTTCCGCAGCGCGTTTTGGCAAATTCCCCTTTCTGATAAGGATAGCTGTGAGAAAACCGCGTTTATCGTTCCACAGCGTGGTCTATTCGAGTTTGTTAGAATGCCCTTCGGACTAACCAACGCTGCTTCTGAGATGCAGAGGCTGACGGACATGATAGTTAATTTTGAGTTCACTGCTGATGGCAATAACTGTGTTTTTGGTTACGTCGACGACCTCGTCTTGGTCTCTCGTGATTTTGAGGGTCATCTTGAGCTTATTCGTAAGGTGGCTGCGCGTCTTAAAGAAGCAGGTTTGACGGTTAATCTCAAGAAGTGCGAGTTTTGCAAGAGTCAGCTTAAGTATCTTGGGTATATCGTAAATAAAAATGGTTTACAGATTGATCCTGCGAAATTAAGTTCCATCCGTGAGTTTCCGGTGCCAGAGAATGCCAAGTCTTTGCGTGGTTTCATTGGTCTTTGTTCTTATTACCGTAGGTTCGTGAAAGATTTTTCCACGATAATCGCTCCTTTCACAGTCTTGATTGGTAAGAAAAAGGGAAATGATAAAATTGAATGGCCAGATTCTGCACGAGCAGCTTTTGAAAAATTAAAGAATGCGTTGGTTGATACTCCAGTTATGTCTTGCCCTGATTTCTCAAAGCCGTTTATTTAACAATGTGATGCATCCTCCGTTGGTTTAGGTTCAGTACTTTCACAGGAGATAGATGGTGTAGAGCATCCTATTGCATATCACTCGCGTTTGTTTTCGAAGGCTGAGAGAAACTACAGCACAACTGAGCGAAAACTCCTTGCAGTACTGGATTCTATTAATCACTTTCGTGGTTAACTTGATGGGATGCGATTTTCTGTTATCACCGATCATATTGCTTTAAAATGGTTATTAACTCTTGTCAACCCTTCTGGTCGACTAGCACAATGGGCGACCATTATTTCTCAGTATACCTTTGATATAATTCATAGAAAAGGTGTACATAACGTTTTACCTGATGCACTGTCACGTAATCCCATAAATGTGGGCATTATTTCTTATAATGAAGGTATTTTTAACACTTCTGATCCTTGGTATAAAAAGATTTATGATGGTGTTTCTAACAACCCTCAGATGTTTCCAGCGTATGTTATTAATGACGGAATACTTCTCCGTGGGATGTCTTCTGATTTTCCGTTGTCTGAAGACCCATGGCGGGTAGTATTGCCTTCAGAACAGTATCAAAACGCAATTTCTGAGGTACATAACGAGTTACCTTCTATTCACCCAGGTGTTAATAAAACTTATTATAAATTAAAGACCCTTTATTATTGGCCAAACATGTTTCATATTGTCACAGAAGCGCTTAGAGCTTGTGAGACTTGTAAAGCCTTTAAGATCTCAAATACTCAACAACGAGGCCACATGTTATTTCCTAAAGAGTTTACGGCGCCGATGCAATCGATCTCTCTCGACATTATTGGTCCGCTACCGCTGGCGTATTATGGTTATCGCTATATTTTAACTATAGTTGATGTATTCACTAAATACGTCTGGCTAAATCCTTTAAAAAGGGTTAATAGTCAAGCGATCGCTACCATTCTTGAGAGGGATATATTTTTGTGCTATGGTGTTCCGCCTACGTTGTTATGTGATAATGCAACAGTTTTTCATAGTAACCAGTTTCGTACATTTTTGGCTTGCTATGGTATTCCTTCACCTTATTATACCCCTTATTATTCCCCGCAGGCAAACCCTGTTGAACGCTATAACCAGTCAGTGGTCACTTGTCTTAGTATTTTAGTTGAAACTGACCAGCGAAGTTGGGCCAAGGTATTACCCAAAGTGAAACTATACTTGAACTCATGTATAAATATGGCAACTGGATTTACCCCCAATTTTCTGATGTTTGGAAGGGAAGTTCATTTAGATGTCAGTTCACGGCGTGTAGGCGAGACTCGAGGCGTTGATTTAGCTGAGAGTCGCGTTGAACGTGCGGCTGCGCTCGCTTCCCTTGATCAGGTTTTTGCTAAGGTTTCAGATAGTCTTTCGTTGGCGTTTTTACGGAATGCGAGTTATTATAATAAAAGTCGTAACCCCCTCATTTTAAATGTCGATGATATTGTGTGGCGTAGGAACTTCTCACGTTCGTCTGATGCTGACTATTTTTCGAGTAAATTTGCACCCAGATTCACTAAGTGTCGTGTAGTTCGAAGAGTTTCCCGCCAAGTCTATGAGTTACAGGATGTCAATTCTCCTTCCTCAGGTACTTATCATATTAAAGATATACTCAAATAACGTCTTTTATCCGTCGTTGGTTAAAGTACTTTTTTCTTTTCCTTTTTGGTCGTCTTTGGGTCTATATCTTTTTGCCCTTAGACAAAGATGTTTTTTTTCTTTGGTCGGGTGGGCTGTACAGCCACTGTTGCCTGTCATGTTTGATTTGTTCGATTTTTTTCTTTGAGGTCAGTGTACTTTTCCAAAGACATTTTATCTTTTTTTTGTTTTGGTAATTTTTTTTGCTTTGTGGTCTTACATTTGTGGACGTCATAGTTGAACTATATTTATGGTATGGTTTTGCATGGCCATTATGGTGGCAACATAGACATAGAAGATGGCAACCATTATTTTTGACTGTCAAGTCCGAGTTGACTGACAGTCCATTATTTTCTTTGAAGTCTAGGTCTGTGGTGTTTGTTATTTGTCGTCAGTTGTTGACATTTTGAAAGTTTTAGGAAACTTTTACGTAAATTATTACGTAATAGGTAGTTGATTTTTGTTGTTTCTATTGTTGATATCTCTTAGTGTAAATAACTAACACTAGGGCTAGGTTTTAATGTTGAGACGTTTCGTTTGGGATTCCCGGCTGTGTTTATTTCTCTTGTAACTTCTAGGTATTGCTCGCGTGTTGTTCTTAGTTGGTACTTGAAAAATAGCTTTGGATGTTGTTCCCAGTTACTCTCCTTTTAGGTTAATTTGTTCGTTGTGATGTTTTGTGACATTGCACTTTTTGTAAATTTCGTGATTTTCTATTCGAGATAGTAAACTTTGTTGTCATCGCGTATAAGTAGTTTCAATTAATGTTTTTGTTCTATTTTTGTTAATGCGCGATTATTTGTTATTGGAAGTATTTAAGTTTCTTTATTTAATATTGACCTCTTCTTTTTTAACTGGATTTAATTAAACTTAAACTTTAATTTTACTTATCTTAAGCTTAACTCAAAACTTAAATTTAACTTCAACTTAAACTTTAAATTAACTTTAACTTAACTTTAACTTAAACTTAACTTAACTTAAACTAAATTTAGTTTTTCTTTGTAGGGTTGGCATAAATTTTTTTTTGTGTATACAGGGTGTTCAATTTTTTTTTTTTTTTGTAGAAAGGGGGTGTTGCAGCATTTCTGCTTGCGATCTTTTTTATGTTCTTTTCGGTCTAGTTTTCTTTTTAATTCAATTTATTTCAAAATTTTAGAATTTGTTTGATTTTTGGAGTTTGTTTGGAATTGAATTTGTCAGGCATTCGACAAAAAATTTTTGGTGATGTGACACAATTTGCTTTGTGAGAAGTTGTTTTTTAAAAATGAAGTGTTATTAAATACATGAGATATTTTCTAATTAAATTTGGAGCTGAATTGGAAGAATTGGAATATGATTTATATCGAGAATGTTATTATTTGAGCCTTTTTTTTGACTTTCAAAATTTTCAGTGTATTCAATATACGACTTTAAAAGTTTGGACAACAATTTACCGCTGAGAGTTCTGTCAGACGTGTACCCAATGTGGGCAACCTAATCCACCTGATCCTGCCACCATTCCTCAGCGGTTTGACCAGCGGCCTCTGGAAGACTAGTAGCTAAGTTTTTTATCCATTCCTTTAAATACTCTTAATTTATTTTTGTCAAAATGTGCCAATTGTAACAGTTTTAGTTTTATCTATCAAGTAGGTGGGGTATTTATTCGGCGCTGAATATATTTTACCTATTTGCAGCAGATAATAATTTATTGTTTGGCCATGCGTTTAAATTTATGTAGGTGTTAAATTTTATGTATGGTATTGTAACCGTTCAAAATAATCCAACACTTCATTTCCAAACAAAATATCCATACGTTGAAAATTGTTTGCGTGTTAGGTTATCCTGTTTGTTACACCTTAAAGTTTAATTTAAATGTTCAATTTTTAATATTTTTCTTGGATAACGTCGAATTTTTGTAATTATTTTTTGTTTAATTAAATTCTTTCATTCTTTTTTAAAAATCTCGTCTTCTTAATTTTTTGTGTGTTTCGGCGATCTCTATTTTAAATTTTATCGCTAAAAAAGATGTTAGCATTAGTTACTGTGACACTGTCAAGAACTTAGGCGTTTTTTTCGATGTGACGCTGTCATGGTTGAAGCAGGTGGGCGAAGTGAGTCGCAAAGTGTTTTCATCATTTATGTCATTGCGAAGGTTAGGAAACTTCCTTCCAATTCCTACTAAAATTGCGCTCGCTCAGGCTCTCCTTCTCCCGTTGCTCGACTATGCAGATGTTGCGTATCTCGACTTGACAGAGGAACGTCTCAATAAAATGGAACGACTGCAAAACATGGCAATACGGTTCATTTATGAAGTCAGAAAGTTCGACCATATATCCGAATTTAGGAGGAAACTCAAATGGTTACCCATTCGGCTGCGCCGTGACACTCATATTCTGTGCTTACTTTTTAAAACACTGCGTGATCCACATGCTCTGGCTTATCTCAGGGAACGCTTTGCGTTTTGCTCGGATAGCCGCGGGCGGGAACCGCGCAGTAACATAAGATACCTCATCGACCTGCCTGTTCATGAGACCAATTACTACACTAAATCCTTCACAGTGCACGGCGCACGCCTTTGGAATTTCTTGCCCAGTAGTATACGATCCGCACAAACCTTGCTCACTTTCAAAACAATGCTGAGGAGGCACTTTGATTCAATATGCAATTATTAGTTTATTTATGGCTGTGTGTTTTTGTCTTCTTAGAATGTCCTTTTTTTTTCTCTCTGTAATGTTATGTTCAATGATGTTCATTGTATAATTTGGTATATATTTATATAGGTATCATATATGTATTATATGTTTTGTATGTATGTTAGGTTAGGTTAGGTAGATATGTTTTATTGTTCTATATGTGTAATTTATTCTATGTAAGTAGCATGTATTATATTTGCACCCACATCTAAACGATTTGTTACTTCTTCTCCACACCCAAAGGTTGCCGATAAGATATTGCTTCTTAGCAATGGGGCCGCCTTTTGTACCCTGACATAACTTTTTTGTATAAAATGTAACTGTATCTTATCTGTGTTGGAGTGCAATAAAGTATATTATATTGTATTGTATTGTAGTTTTCTCATCCCAGCCGTAGACTGTGGCGCACTCATTGACCTTTTTGATCCAAATATCAACACGTTGACCCTTAGCTGAGGGGTCAAAATCCGGGAGAATATTTTTATGATTAATGTTACTGGTAGAAGGCAATGAAGTGCTCACAGTCTCCGTCTGTGCTTGTTTAAACCTACTCATAGAATTAATTATGTTAACAATATCCTTAGACGATAACAATGGACTATCTGACCTGGTATCCCTTCGTGACTCTCTGGTTCGTTCCTGGTCGCGACTCCCCCGTGACCGCCGTTCGAGTTCGAAGTGGACTCCTGTCGCGGATTGCCGGGCGCCGCGGCTTGATTTGATGTTCACGCTGGGGATGCTCTTCGCGGCGTTGTGACTCTCGTCCAGCGTCACTTCGACGTAGCTGGCTAGAAGCTCTGCGTAGCTCGCAACCAACAAAGGCACGAAGCAGTTTATCTCGTTGGCGCTGTATGTCCAGTTGCTCTTCAAGTAGTTTTAGGTTGCGCTCTCGTTCGCGTTCGGAACCACGCGAACGGCTACGACTTCGACTTCGGTGCTCATGATTGTCCGGCCGCGTGCGACTGCGACTTCGCCTCTCTCGATGCTCGCTCAGCCTTAAGACAGCTCGGCTAGGCGTCGTTAGTCTGCGTCGCGGCGGTGATTCATCCTCACGCGGCATTTTTCTGAAACTTGTACAAGCTGTCTTAGCGTCCATTCTACGCCCCGACTAAGTATCCTAATTCGTACTAACCACAATCTTACACCCAGCAAACAAGTATTTTAACCTGACTACGTAGATTTGAAAAGGTAAAATCGGTTACTATTCCATTTAAAGTCAAATATCTCGAGAACGAAGCGTCGTAGCTCAAAAACAACCACATTTTCACCCCCCCTTGGACCACCAAGCAACCCGACCAGATTGATCGACTCTAGGCATAGTTTGACCCAAAGGTCTAGGTTCAGCTGAGTAATGGTCAGGTAACTCGCAATTCTTTTTCTATACTAACAGAACTGTTTAATTGATCGTTAAACCATAGTTTAGTCATGCATTAAGAAAAATACAAATTAAAAAAATGCAACTAATAGGCTCATGACCACTTCTGAAATAAAAGGAAACACTTACATTTTAGATCCACAAGGAGTTTATTTATTTTCCAACACCGTATTATATCCACAGAATAATAACTTATATCGTACAGCACCAAATTTAAATAAAGTCTGAGCAGGAGCGAATATTAAATTTCGAAACCACCTTACAGTACGAGTGCCGAATAAAGAATGACTCGACTGGCCATGCCTTTTTTTAACCGCCAACCTTTATTTTTTTTACTCTTTTCTGATTGGCTGACAACCCGAGCACTTCTGTGTTCTCATTGGTCGTTTTAAAAATCGAAAGTGATCGTTTAGTCACTTTTTACTATTTTCATGAAACTCAACGGAAGTTTTGTCAAAGAAGTGAAGTAAAGTCGATTGACAGCTGGAAATGCATTATTCGTTTAACTACTTTTAAATATTTTTGTGTTATTTCTAAACTAAACCTAACACTAGTTATTATTGCTATCTTGCTTTTGAACTATTGACTTTATATCGTGTATTGTGCTTTCTAAACTTTTCTCTTTTCCTTCTAAACTTTGTATAGTGTCTACTCATATTATACGTGTTGGTGCTAACCTAATTTTGACTTATGTTTACACTTCCTCACGCAATCACATCTCCATAAACTTAATTAGGTTTATTTCTGCGTGAAACCGAACCTAATTAAGTAGTTAACTTTTATGGCAACACCAGTTTATTTCATTTTATTGATGAATTAGTTTTGCGCACAAATTCTAAATTCAATTCTTATGTTTCAAAAATGCGCCTTTAAAACACATAAGCGGTTAATGTGCTTTGAAATGGAAATTAGTAAAAAATAAATTCTTACCAATGGCTGAGGTAAGGGGGAGGGGGAAGTTGCTTGCGAGACAAAGATGGAACTAGTTATGTAGCGGCGCGCTGCCTTACAAATGTCTGTGCCAAATAAACTGATCGCCCTATTTTGCACCTCTACTAGTTACATGCTCGGTAAGCATAGGATAAAGGTAGATGCCCCTATACCCAGCGGGACCCTTCGTCTGATTCTAGTAGTATGAAAAATGAATGGATCTGATTTTTTGCACAGATAATAGGGTAACCTTCGAGAGTGACACATGCAAATTTTTAAGTTAACTATATATGATCAATAAATAGATATATACTTTACCATCTCCTAGAATAATAAGATAAAAGTATGAAAGCATACTGAAAATATCTAACTTAAACATAGACCTAATGTTATCCTTCTTTTTTAAAAGTCATAATTTGATCTGATTTATTCGTTTCGGATGACAGCTGTCAAAATTAGAAAAACTGCTATAGTCATGACTATAATGATCAAAGTCAAATTCAATGTCAAAAATATCTTTGTTTCATAGAAGATACAGAATGTTGCTTAAAATATGTCAAAATACAGAATTAAATTAGCATTTTTAACCCTCGGCATACCAGGTAAAAATTTGTAACATGCCATACAAGGTGGGGTCTGACATACCCTAACAAAATAGTCGCTGTAATCAGATAGGAATAGGGGTACTGAATTATTATTGCATATTTTTGAAATTGAACATAACCTGAGTAGCACTATATAAAAAAAAAATGAAATAGATTAAATGGTTTGTTGAAAAAGGGTAGCGAAAATGCCATCTTCTGACTACTAATTTAGACTTGAAATCACCCTAAGAATTGATAATTACCAATTTTTGTAATTAAACTGACTAAATTTAAAAAAATTGAACAACGATGATACATCTTTAAATTTTTACTTCAATCTCGAAGTAGGAGTTCTTTATTTCGCCATAATTACATTTTGTATATGCTCAAATAACAACAATTCTAAACAAAAACGCATCTAGAGCCCTAAAAAACGCACGCACCACTAAACTAATGGTACTTGCCAGTGTAAGAACGTCGCAACTCCAGCTACTGAGAGCTTCAGATTCCGCGCACGAAAATTTTTGAAAATATATCGATTTTTCACCGCCTGGGGTTTATTAGACCCCACCTGGTATGCGGAGGGTTAACTTTATGCCTGTTTGCAAAAGTGCAGTCTTACTTAGGATAAGAATAGGCAAGAAACTCCGGCGGTCGTTCTTTTTAAGTCAATCGTACAATTTATCTGAATAACTCTGGAACTGAGCAATTTATTTCCATGGTTGCTTGTCTGTCGGATAGTCAAAAGTTGGGCGTTTCCCGACTGGCCGGTACCGGCGACGCCGACGGTGACGGCGACGCCACCGGCGAAGCAAAAATGTATGAAAATGTTTGGCGCGTTCTATCCACACGGCAAGGGCATGGTCCCACCGGCTGCCGTTACCGGCGACGGCGCCGGCGCCGTGATGCATATGTACTGTGTACGTATGGTAGCAGAGTACGTGTGTGTGCGCGCGGGGCGGTGCCAGTGTTGCCATACGTACGGTAATTACCGTAATTGTAATTGTAAGACGAGCTGGTTTCCGCAACTCGACGTCAACATGCGCCTATTTTACGTGATTTTTATTTATTAGGATGGCTGTCAGTCTAGCCACCCTAGCTCCTCCAGAAATTGCAGAAATCCCTTAGGGTCCTCCACAACCTCCGGGAGGGACCCGGGTGTGCCCAGGTGTTTGGCCCGGTAGCTGGCCACCTTTTTGCAGTTCAACACGACGTGGGCGGCCGTCTCTTCCTCCTCCATGCGTGCTCTGCTTAAAGGACTGTCGGTGATACCTAGAGTGTATAGGTGTTTGTTGAACATACCATGTCCTGTTATTACGCTCGTAACCGCTAAGTTGAGTCTTCTTTAGCTGGAAGAGATTGCGGGAGAGACGTGTATTGATTGCAGGTAAGGCTTCCTTTGATTGTCGGCATCCCTTTTGGTTCCGCCAATTATCGTTACCTCGTACCTTGGTTTGCAGTCTTAACAGAGATCGAAGCCCGTTAAAAGGCACCGGTACTATCGGTTCCGGACCAATAGCTCCCGCATCGGACCCCCTTTTAGCAAGTTCGTCAGCTGCGTCGTTACCTATGGATCCACTGTGTCCTTTGATCCATTGTAGAGTGATATTGTTGTTGTTGCTACATACCTTTGTTATAGCACAGTAGCAGTTGTATATGAGTCCTGAGTTCATTGTATTGCTGTCTAGAGCCATGAGTACAGCTCGACTGTCTGATAGTATCCTAATTGACTGTTCGGCTGTCTTCCTGTCTTTGATAGCCTCCATAGCCAGGATTATGCCCATGCATTCAGCCTGGAAGACAGTATTATACTCACCGAGTGGACGGGAGATGTTAATATTCAGGTCTTCTGAGAATACCCCGGAGCCAGTACCAGTGTTTGTCTTTGATCCATCCGTAAAAATTCTTAAATCAGTCTGATTAAGTCCTTCACAATGGTCATCATGTAATTTTATTTTGTATTTTTTGTCAAATACATACGTTTTGTGTATCATTTCGTTTATGGCACCCAATATAGGTAACTCCTCGGTAGCAGTGCGCAGGATAACTGCGGATAACGGCCCTGCTGTTCTTCGCCCAGAGACCTAGGGTGTTTAGACGTATCGCGAATATGCATGCTTCCTGCCTAATAAACAGGTGTAAGGCTGGTAAGTTAAGCATTACCTCCAGAGCTGCGCTGGGTGTAGTTCTCATGCTGCCAGTCATGGCCAAACAGACTTGTCTTTGAAAACTTTGTAATTTGGTCTGTACCGTGGATAGATTAGTGCGCGGCCACCACACCATAGCTGTAGCGCTCGTAGCCCAGTGGCTCTCGCTGATCTCAACCGATCAATGATGTTAAGCAACGCACACAGAGGCATGGAACCTGATTGGTGACCAAAGTGGCAATTTACCACGAGCGTTTCCGTGCTTCGGAGGGCACGTTAAGCTGTCGGTCCCAGCTGTTGTCGATTGACTACAGTCGTTAAAACCAAGTCAGAGGCCATAGTGCGGTTTGAAAACTCTGACACCAAGGTTAATCAAGTTCGCCACACACTTGACTATACCTACACGATGAGAAAAAAAAAACCACACCACAGCGCCGTAGCAGACCGTTGGTCGAATCACTGCTGTATATAGCCACCGAATGATTTTGGGGGAAAGGCCCCATTTTTTCCCTATCATTCTGCGAAATTATCAGAACATGATACTTGCCTCAGTCAGTTTTGACTCAAGGTGTGCATTCCAACTTAGCTTACTGTCCAAGATTATACCTAGATATTTGACCTAGGTGGAGAGTTGGAGTTGAGTGTTAAATTGTCGTGGTAGATTGTAATTGCCTAGCATGCGTTTGTCAGTGAACATTACTGCCTCCGTTTTGGTTGGGTTCACCGATAGCTCAAACTCCCTGCACCATTGTTCGACAATCTTGAGAGCTGATCTGGTTACCTCACAAACCGTACTTGCTTGCTTGCCTGATATCAAAATGGTGAGATCATCGGCATAGCCCAATGTGTGGTAATGATACCTGTTTAAGCTGTAATGTGTGGTGCGAGATGAGGCTGTTGATGGTGATAATCCATAGAAGGGGCGATAGTACCCCCCCTTGTGGACAGCCTTTTACTACCGTCGCCATGCGGGAGCCGCCGGCAAAACGGACGACTCTGTTTCGCAGCATGTTATTGATCCAGTTAATTAGAACATTACTTAATCCATGTCTGGAGAGCGCTGTTTTGATACTGGTGTAGTTTGTTTTGTCAAAGGCACCTTCAATATCGATAAAGGTCCCTAGATAAATGCCTTTGTTTTGAATAGCTTCTTTTATCCTCGTGACTACAGAGTGTAGAGCTGATTCTGTAGATTTACCTGCACTGTAGGCGTGTTGGTTGGGGTGCAGTGGTGTGTTTTTCAATGCATTGTCCCTCAGTTTTCTGTCACATGTTGGAAATTTCAATCACGTTACGGCAGAACATACAAAGTATGGTAAGAACTTAAAATATTTGAAGGGGAGTAAATATACGTTATTTTCTTAGTTTATGAAGAATTGCTAAGTAGGTTTTTGTTATTTAAATTATTTAGGTATTTGTTTTATTCATTTAACTTATTTAGGCATTTGTCCATCTTCAGCCTCATCTATGACTTTAGTCAAGATTGAGATCAAGGGGTTAACCCATCAAAAAAAAAGTTATTTATTATGTCCATAAATTTTAATTTTGGTCAGCGCAAGCAGTTGTTGTTTGGAATTTTATTTACCTAAGTATTTAATGTATTTTATTTGGTCAAAGATAAAATTTGTAGTTATTAAGTTAAAATTAAGTAGTTTTTCAAATTTTTTACTTATTCGGTCTTCAGAAGTCTCACTCCCTAACAAAAGTCAACTTTAGACATAAAAAAAAAGAGCTGGCATACTCAGTATGCCCGCCGCATGTTCGCGCGGCGGGCATACCGAGTATGCCAGCGAGCACGGGTTGCTACTCGCCGCGCGCGCGCTCACCGCGTTGGTCGCGTGTTGAACAAAATAACAAGTATTGATGAGAAAGAAGCGACGGCGAGGAGTACCTCCTCCACCGGGGTAGAACTGCATAAAAGCGGACGCGCGCGCACCGCGCGAACGTTGGGGTGGGCCATGGGAAGCAGAATAGGCTCGCAATTTTACCATTGTGTCCCTCCCTCCCTTGATGGGAAAAAAACAACAGGGAGGCTTGACTTCACAGCGGGCAAAGAACTCCTTGCCCGTACCACCAATCGCATCTCTTTCCCACTTCCCGTTTCACTACCATCTGGTACCCTTATTAAACGTGAAATCGATCCCCCTTACTTCCACCTCGACATTCCAACTCGGTCATGTAACTGTATAGCGGGCCGACGGCCGCTGATAGTTGCATGACCGATGAATGGGTCACTCTCACACGTTACGCGTTGTGTTCCAACCACAGGGCCGTGTGAGAGGGCCCAGTGACAGACCTACCTGACAGACAGCGGATGGGCGGGAACCGTCGGCGTAGCCGTTGTATGGTAGCGTCGCCTCTTCCCGCCCGCCCGCGTCCCCCCAAAATGCTCCCTACGACAGCCGAAGGTGCGCTCTTGCCTTCCCTGTCGGGGGGAGCAGAATAGTCCCCTCACCCTACACGCATGTAGGGCCAGAGGCAGTTCCAATGACCGGCCTATTTTCATAGGCCGCGACAGAGTTTCGCCGCCATGGGGTTCGCCCCGATGCGGCTTCCCCGAGCGCCCCTCCGGCGCTCGAGAAGACTTCCACGAACACGCCGCCCTCTTACTGCGTAGACCGTCATCGAGGAAACATCGCGTTCCGACATTTCGTCGCTCATTTTTGTGATTGCCATTTGGATTGGAGTGCCATCTTTTGTTATTTATTTTTATTTAATTAAAATTTATTTCATTGTTAAAATTTGTACTTTTTAAAAAAATAATTTGGCTAGAAGTTTCCAAGATCAGAAGTGGGATAGAACGCATGTTCTATCTTGTTTTCTCACTGGTTTTGTAAATTTCCAGGCATTTTATTTCTTTTCGGCGTTTGAAAATTTTTAAATGTCGGATCGTGAACGGCGTCGTGTAAGAAGTCGCGAGCGGCGACATGGCTCGCGGCGAAGCTACTCCCCGTCCCCGGAGGCTGGATTCCGGCGAGAGATAAGGGAGATACTCTTGCGACTTCGGGCCCTGGAGGAGCGATCCACGGCTTCTTCGGCACGTCGTTTGCGCTCACGCGACAGACGTGCGCCACGTTCGCATGGCCGTCGACATGTACGTTCATGCACGCCGCCCCTGCCGTCGCCACCGCCGCCGTCTAGCGCGTCCTGCGCGGGTGCATCTCAGCGGCCGCCGCCGTCCGGCGCCTCGTGCATGGACAAGGTAACGCCGCAGCTGGACACGGCCGGCGCTGGTGCCAGCGAGGCGAGCGCGCCGCCCATGCAGCAAGCAACTGCTACGGACCAGATTGTTGAGGCGATACGATCCATTAACATGGTGAGATCCAACCAACATTATTATATTTTCGTTTTGACCCCAATTTACATAATATTGAAACCTGGTGTGCAGAGGTAGATCGAGCTAAACTTATAAACAATTGGAGTGACCATGAGTGTCTTTCGCGCATAGGTAACTGTCTTAAAGGTGACGCACGTACATGGTTAAATGAGTGGGTGACTAGCGATCGTACGTGGGGTAATTTTAAGAAAGAATTTACTCCTTTGTGTCCAAAAACTCTCGATATTGCTAACATTTTGTATGACGTAATGAGCACGCACTCTGACAAATACCCTACCTATGCGGATTATGCCCGTCGATCTTTACTCCGTTTGCGTATAGTTCGAGGACTTTCAGATGAGTTAATATCGGCAATAATAATACGCGGTATTACTGACCCGCAAATACGTGCGTCCGCAACTAACGCTAAGTTGTTGCCTAATGATTTGGTTGCATTTTTTCTATTTACGTGAAGCCGAGCACGGATAAAAATCATGCGCCTCGCGCATCGACTCAAACTTCCACACCCGCGAAAAATAAACAACTGACCAACGGCGCGGCTACTAGAAAACGTAGGTTTGAGGAAGGTAAATGCTTTTCATGTGGTCAATCGGGACATAAGCAGGCTAACTGTACTAAAAAGTCTAAAATAGAATTGGGAGATCCTTCTGCGGTAGCAAGTACGAGTGTTTCGAATACAAAACCGGTTTTAGTTGCGACTAAGCCCGAGCCATGTTCGTTTTGTAAAAAGCCCGCACACAAAATTGACACGAGTTTTGCGAACGAAACAGAAGTCCAAATTGCGTAACAAAAATAATGTGAACTTTTGCCGCGAAGGTACAACTACCCACAATAGTGATGTTGTTGTAGCCGTAATACAGGGCGTTCCTGTTGATGTTTTAATAGACAGCGGATCTACTATCTCATTGATTTCAACTTCTTTATTGAAACACTTTGACTGTCCGCGTAAACCAGCATTCAGAGTACTAAAAGGTTCAGGTAGTCAGGAACTCGAAAGTACGTCGTATGTTACATTGCCGATTGAGTTCGACGATATTACACTCGAGGTAGATTTGTATGTTGTTGCTTCCGAATTCATGAATACTCCCGTGATAGTAGGTACGGATGTACTTAACCAGGAGGGCGTGAGGTACGTTTGAACACGTGATACCCAGTTACTGACTAGGGAGCTTAGCGGCGTAGACAGAGTGATGGTTGTTCAGAGCGATGCGCCGTCAATTCCGATTAATACCCCACTTGTTGGCGCTGACTTACAAAAATTTATGACAATTGTGAATGATTTTTCTTCACATTTAATTTCGGGTACCGCGGCGTCCACCGTTAATACCGGAAGTATGTCGATTAGGCTAACCAGCACTGTTCCGGTCAATTACCGGCCTTATCATCTTTCTCATGCGGAAACGCTTCGTGTACGAGAAATAACCAAGGACTTACTCGATAAAGGCGTTATTGAGGAATCCGAATTGGACTATGCGAGTCGAATCCTTCTTGTTAAAAAGAAAGACGGATCGGACCGCATGTGCGTAGATTTTAGAAAACTAAATGAAATCACCGTGAAGGACCGTTTTCCGCTTCCACGAATTGATGAGCATATCGACCGTTTAGGTCAAAACAAATATTTCACCAGTATTGATATGGTAACTGGATTTCACCAGATCCCCATGGAGAAGAAATCTATTCCTTTGACTGGTTTTGTGACTCCTGAAGCCCATTTTCATTATTTAAAAATGCCATATGGGTTAGCCAACGCGCCCGTGGTCTATCAGCGTATAATTTCTTAAACTCTCCGCGAGTTCATTGAATCTGGTGAAGTCCTGGTGTATATCGATGACGTTTTGATCTTGAGTAAATTTTAGATCGTGGATTTGCTCTTTTGCGGGATGTACTGACGACACTCACTTGTGCGGGTTTTTCAATCAATTTGAAAAAATGCTCGTTCTTATCGACCAACGTTGAGTATTTAGGTCGTAGTATTAGTGAGGGTCAGGTACAGCGGAGCCATGAAAAAGTAAAGGCCTTAACTGACGCCCCTGAACCAAGGACGGTCAAACAGGTTCGCCAATTCATGGGTTTGGCAAGCTATTTTAGGCGTTATATCCCTAATTTTGCTCAAAAGACCGCGTGCATAACTAGTTTGACTAAAAAGGGCTTAGAACTTGTATGGGGCGCTGAACAGCGAGCCGCGCGTCAATACATTATTGACTGCTTGACCAGCGAGCCTGTTCTCGCGGTGTACGACCCGTCTCTGCCGGTCGAGGTGCACACGGACGCGAACTCGATTGGTTACGGAGCTGTCTTAATGCAAGTACATGAGGGTGGCCGTAAGCGAGTGGTGGCCTACTATAGTCAGTTGACGCAAGGCGCAGAAAGTAAATACCACTCCTACGAGCTTGAGACCCTCGCCGTAGTTAAGGCACTTCAGCATTTTAGGCACTATCTGGTAGTTGTGCGTTATACCGTGGTCACCGATTGTAATGCGTTAAAACTTACACAGCGTAAGAAAAATCATTTGCCTCGGGTGGCCCGGTGGTGGGTATACCTACAAGATTTTGATTTTGGCTTAGAGTACCGTAAAGGGGCTCTGATGCCACACGCAGACTATCTCAGTCAGAACCCTGTTAATCTGGTCACGGTACGAAAGCCGCAAAACTGGGCGCAGATTGCACTGGCTTCTGATGAGGAGACACGAACCCTCATACAAAAGCTAGCTGATGGACAGCTAAACGCGACCCGTTACGTAGTTAAAAACGATCTCCTTTATGTGAAATATTCACCAACTGGTGAGCCTCCCCGTTTTCTCTGCTTCATCCCGAAGGGCCATAGGCTTAGCCTCATGCGCGTGTTCCATGATGAACATGACCACCCCGGCGTAGAAAAGACCTTAGATTTGGTTACTAAACACTTTTGGTTCCCAGGCTTACGAACTTTTGTTTAAAAATACATAGCTCACTGTGTTGTGTGCATGTCCCACAAGAAGGTAGCTCGAGCCCCACTTCAACCCATTAATTCATGGGAAAAGCCTGATTTGCCATTTGAGACCCTACACTTAGATGTTTTAGGTCCACTTTCAGATGCAGACGGTTATCGCCACGTACTTATAGTCCTGGATGCTTTTTCAAAGTTTTGTCTCTTGTACCCGATGCATTGTCAAGATGCTGACGAATTAAAACGTCATTTCAAGAATACGATTTCCCTGTTCGGGTCCCCTAAATTGATTGTGGCCGATAGAGGTCGCATGTTCCAAAGCAACGAATTTTTTAACTGGGTTAAAGGTATGGGTTGTGATGTACATTTAATAACTCCCGAAATGCACCAGTCCAATGGGCAAGCAGAGCGTTATTGTCGGACCGTACTCAACATGGTACGCATCGAATCAAACTATCGTCAAAACAGCTGGGCGGGCGTCATGTGGAAGCTACAGCTAGTGCTCAACATAACCAAGCACCGCACTACGCAATACTCTCCTCTCAACCTGCTAGTGGGGATTGATGCAGCGACGCCCCTCATACGAAGTCTGGTCCGTGATGTGGCTATGGAAGGCTCCAATCCAAATCATGAGGCTGTACGAGATATGAGTCGGCAAAGGGCTTTTGAACGACTCCGAAAAAATCAACAAGATCAAGACAGTTATGTAAACCAGGGGAGGAAGACTCCGCGAAGTTTCGAATTAAATTCTTTTGTTTTTGTGCGAAAACAGGCCCAGTCAACCGGCAAGTTGGACTCCGGCATGCGTGGTCCGTACCGTGTGCTGCGGGTGCTGCCAAAAGGTCGTTACGAGCTGCAGCTGCTGGCTGACTCGTACGGGAAGACCACGCAGGCGGCAGCGGAGTACATGATTCCGTGGCGCGGAGAATAGACCCCTGAAGTGTGTGCTGCTTACTTTGAAGGTCAGTTCAATATACAGGAATAGCTTCACGTAGTGCTTCCTTCCTTTGCGATTTATGGGATATGTTAACGTGGTACCTCTTTCCCATGGATCTGTGATTAGACATGCTTCACGTAGTGCCTCTGTCTTAGTTAAGATATTGTTTCACGTAGTGCCTCTGTCTTAACCTCACGCTAAGTACTGCTTCACGTCGTGCCTCTGCTTAGTCGTGATTTTGCTTTTAAAAATACAATGCTTCACGTAGTGCCTCTGTATTGTTTTACGATGTGGTTTCATGATTATCTCGTTAGGCCATTATGTTACCATGTATGATTGCTTTGTCACCAGATGCAGTCTCTGAAGACGAGGGGTCTACTTCCGCTGTCCATGAGCTGCCATCGGGGGCTCAGCCACGGGCTGCCGCCGAGCCGCAGTCCACTGCTACAGAACCGCAGCCTGATGCCGTTGAGTCACTGCCAGTGGCTGGGTCATCGTCGGTGCCTGACGCACCGCTGCCACCCGTCAACCCGCCATCGCCACCTGGAGAAGCGCTGTCATCACCTACGACAGTCCCAGACACTGAATCACGTTCAGGTGCCTCCATGCCACTGCTGGACACGGAGCTCAGAAGCTAGAAGAATGGGAGCCCGAGGACGGTCTCCTGTCAGGAGAGGCCGTATTGATGAGAAAGAGGCGACGGCGAGGAGTACCCCCTCCACCGGGGTAGAACTGCATAAAAGCCGACGCGCGCGCACCGCCGCCCTCTTACTGCGTAGACCGTCATCGAGGAAACATCGCGTTCCGACATTTCGTCGCTCATTTTTGTGATTGCCATTTGGCCATTTGGATTGGAGTGCCATCTTTTGTTATTTATTTTTATTTAATTAAAATTTATTTCGTTGTTAAAATTTGTACTTTTAAAAAAAATCATTTGGCTAGAAGTTTCCAAGACAAGTGTAAGCACCTACTTATAAACAATATTTACCTACTTATAAACACGTTTTGCCATCACAATACCTACTCGTAGTCTGTAGGTGTCTGTAGTTAGTAGGTATTGCAGCATTTCTGCTTGCGATCTTTTTTATGTTTACTAATTCTTTCCGGTCTAGTTTTCTTTTTTATTCAATAGATTTCTAAATTTTAGAACTTGCTCCATTTTTGCTTTTTGTTTGGGATTGAAGTTGTCATTTCATTCGATAAAAATTTTTTGAGTAGATATGACTGATTTTTGTGTGTAAAAGACTGTTTTAATGGATTTATGTGAATTCTATATTACTAACGACGGCCAGCAATTACAGCGAAAAAGGAGATAAATTATTCTTTCGGTTTAAAATAGTGGAAATCTAATTGTTTATCAAAATGTACGTTTTTCACTTTTTTCCTTTTTTTTGTTCTCACACGCCTACTCTACCTTACCTACGCTATACAGTACACTTTTTACAACATTCTACTTCACGCTCAGACTAATACACTATCAGGCTGTTCTTGCAACAGTTACGAGAATCCTGGGTCTTGTGGTTTAAATCAAATCTGGTTATAACTTGATCTGGGGGGATTACTTCACGACTTGCAAGGGGAGAATATCCTTCTTGTATAGGTTACACTAGCTTGATATTCTTACTATACTAAAATTCTCATATATTGTAATTTCTCTTCCTTTTTGGTGTCCTTTTGGGAATAGTGGCCTTTTAGGTGTCCTAGTCCAATTTGGAATTTTTGTAGTTGCAGTGTTTTTATGACAACCTATTAAAAGGCTGGACCGAAAATTACCTTAGCGAAGTACGATTGACGTTCACACGAATTACGTTCGCCCCTACCTGATCCAGCCACAATTCCGTTGCGGATACTCCGGCGGCCCCAAGAAGACCCTTCAGTTAAGTTCCCTTTATCGATCTTCTGTATTCAAATTTTATTCTTAAACCAATAGCCATTTGCGATAGCTATACACACATCAAAAAAAGTTTGCGATCACTTGGAAAAGTGCTAATATTTTTTATAGTAGAAGAATAAAACTTAATCACTTTTTATCTTTTGATTCCTTATTTAAAAATATGAAATTTAAATATAAAATAATTTCGTAATTCAAATGTTTTTTCATTTAAAAAGACAATCAACCCTTGCTTGCTTTCATTCAGAAATCTGACATAGTCGCAACTTATCAATATTTTCAATTTATTCAAAAAAAATTAAGTTGGTAACGATGCCGAGAGGATTAACTGCAGTTTTACGAGCCAGAATTCTAACTTTAAGTGGAGAAGGCTATTCCACGAGGGAAATATCACGCAGAGTTCATGTATCCCAATCCTGCGTGGTGACCACGTTGGAGAGGTATCAGGGCATGGAAGATTTAGCTGATCGACCTCGCAGTGGTCGCCCAACTGTTCTTACTGCAATTCAGAAGCGATATATCAGATTACTGGCTGCCCGTGACCCAACAATGAACGCTACTAAAATGAAAGCAGAGCTGCGAGCTGCCACCGGCCGCGAAGTTAGCACCCAAACGATTAGAAATTGCTTACACCAAGCTGGATTACGAGCAAGGAGATCCTGGCGAGCACCTCTGAACTCACAGCAACGGAAGCGGCGCAGATTGCAATGGGCTAGGCTCCGTCAAAATGAAGAAATTGAGGACGAAAGCATCTGGCAGAACTGCTTCTTCGTTGACGAAACGCGGATCAGTACACATCCAGATAACCGACGTGTCCGTGTCTGGAGAAGACCTGGCGACTCTGAAAGGCAGAGAACTGCCACTGGAACCGTTCAGCAGGGCGGGAAATCAGTGTCCTTTTGGGCCGGGATAATGATTGGGGCTAGGACGCCCTTAATCCCGTATCAAGGCACCATGACCGGAGCCATGTACAAAACGATTGCAATCGATGGATACGTCAGACCATTCCGCATCAACCACGGGCGCCAATTCATAATGGTAGATGATAATGCGCCCGCACATCTAAACGGACGTGTTGATGCTGCTCTCCAGCAATACGACATCACCAGGTTAGACTGGCCTGCCGGCTCGCCTGACTTAAACCCGATCGAGCATGCGTGGGATGCTCTTAAGCGAGCTGTTTGGAACCGTCAGCCACCTCCGCGAACAGTGTCAGAAATCAGGGCAGCTGCTATTGAAGAGTGGGACAGGTTACCACAAGAAATGCTAGATAACTTAATTCTTAGCATGCCCAGAAGGGTTTCCGCATGTGTGCGAGCCAGGGGAGGAGTCATTTTATACTAACTATTAATTTTTTCGTAATAAATTTTGTTTGTTTTTTCATTAATTCAAATTTTTCATTACATTACATTTAAGCCAAAATTGCATTTCCTAGCTTTTGTTAATAAAAAATAAATAATTAATAATGATTCTTTTATTTACTTAGTGCATTTTCATTATAAAATCATAAAACGTAAACAGTTTCTTTAAATAATTTATATTTTAAAGAATACACCTGATTTTGCTACTGATCGTAAACTTTTTTTGATGTGTGTATATATATCTGACAAATAGGTAGTGATTTTGTTCGTCGACAAATTAAATTAATCTTCCTATTTGGTTGAGATACCAATTAAATATAGTTAAGCCACAAAATTAGATTGATGTATGTTATAATTATTGTTCTAAATTAACCAGCTTTTCTTTCCCAAACAAAACTTCCAATCGTAATTTGCAGTTTAAATCGATAGGCCTACCCAACTGTTAAGTTTTTGTTTTTAAATTCTACGGTGCAATTTTTGTGTTATCATTTAGGTCCCAGTGTCGAATTTTTGTATTTTTTTGAATTTAATTAAACCCTGTTTTTCTATAAATCTCGTCTTCTTTATTCATTTCGTGTTCCGGCGATTACCACCCGTAAATTGGTCGCTGAAGATCTGGCGCCCGCGATTAAAAAACCCTGGATTTGAGGTAAGTAATTATCCATTTACTATTCCGTGGCATTGATTTTTTCCTTTTTTTTCTTGCTTATACGGTGGGCACGTTCCGTGCCGCTGTCGCTTTCATAATTGTATCATTTTTGTTTCAGATAACCTATCAACCACTGAAGCTCTGTCTACCCCATTGGGAATATTGGATGTGTGAGCATGGATTGACGGACAACAATGATTTGACGTTTACTCGTTAACTTCACGAAGAACAACGGACCAGTTTTGGACTTTTTAACCCCTACGACGTAATGGTGTGACTTCGTGCCATATTTTAATATTTTTTTTGGCATGTGTTATTTAATGTAAAAATAATTTTATTTAGTATAAAACTCATTCTTATTTATTAAAATAAAGAAATATTTAACAATTTCCCCTTTCCCGTAGTTATAAAAAATAGAGGAAATAGATTTTCACCCTACTTCCTCTATTTTTTTTTTTTTTTTTAAGTCTGGGTGCTGATGTCTTATAGATTATAATTAATTATGTATATTTGTCAATTATTACAATACAATTAATTACATGTCAAAACTTAAAACTAATAAAATTAACTTTGAAACAAAAAGTTCAAGTCAAAATCCGGCCCGAGTCTCACCCGGAGCAAAGGTCCCCATCACGCTCGCAGCGTTACCGCGTTGAATCGCGATGGAGAGTCTTTGGACCAGGACAGACCCGGCGCGTGCATCACCCCCTCTGTCCATTAACCTTTTGCCGATATCCCTAATAAGCGCCTTGGCCTCACTGCCCCAAGGCCCTGCGGTCTCAAAAGCGACGGGTACAAAGGTATACGTGGCTTTGAGAGCCGCGTGCTTAACGTGTTTAAGCCTGCTCGCCGCTTCCGCCGCTGCACCCGCCGCACGCGAAGTGGTGTGGAGGTGCAAAGGGGCAAATGTGCTGACGCACGTGGCATCCCGTGGCATCCACGGTTGAGCCGCAAATGCATTGGTGAGGTTCACAGACATTGCACCCCAAACGCAGCGCCACTGCCACCCGCACAGAGTCGTCATCCAATAGGGTACCCGTAAATGGCGACGGGAAGGCATGTAGCCAAGCACCGGACTCCGGAGCCGACACCGCACTAAATCTCGCCGCCTCCGCACCAGAAGCCTCCTCCGTTAGCGTCTGGAGAACCGCTTTGCACCCGACATCATCCCACAAACGCTGGCGATCCGGCTCACTGGGGAAGTCCGAGCCCGGGTTAGCGGCAGACCAAGCAATCCGTGCCTGCTCCTCGTGAGGAATGCAAACCTCGCCGCCTCCACAAGAGAGAATTTTAGCGACAAGGCCCACAACACCACAAGCAGAGGCGAGGAAAGCCGGCAGACCGATATCCCGGACTCGGCGAACTCCCAAACCGCCATGACGGATCGGCAGGCTAGCCTGGACCCAGCTATTACCTTCCAGGCTAACATTAAGGATTCATTCGAGAGTTTGTCTAAGGACTTCGTCGATGGAATCAGTCTGGTCGGGAAACAGCCAGGTCGGACAAGTGCGGACTAGGTACTGTACTGATCCCCACCTGCATTAAATAGAGGTGGATACTCTATATTTACGGCTGTGATGTCTAGAGTCCTACGTTGTGAATTACTTTTAGGATTCTAGCAGGTACAAGCAATTTAAAAGTGGGTTTCAGACTTAGAGAGGAATTAAAAGAAAAATCAAGACTAAAACAAAGTTTAATGTGCTTCACATAGTCCAATAAATTACATTTTGACATATTGACACAAAAGGATTAATCTCTTGATTATTCCAATCGAAGCAGGATGAAAGCCGAAGGCTGGGACAACGAGTAGAATACCTAGACAGAGAGATTAATATAAACCCAGGGCATCATTTGGGAGTTCCCCGTTCTGGGGCCCCCAGCCACGCCCCGGAACCTGTCGACGGCGCTCCAAATGACGAGATCCGTCGCCTTGGGGTGACCAACCCGGGGAGACTGTTCGAGTCGGGCATCTTATAGGATCTCCTAGAATCGTTATGTTCTCTGAGCGACAAATCCTCAACTAATACTAGGCCAAACATCGCGCTTCCCTATTTCTCCTGTGAGTGGATTAGACTCCGAACTATAAAGCCAAGTGTCAGAAAGGAAAACCGAATAGTCGCAATCTCTCCTCCCCGCGAAACCTAGGAGCCGTCGCCTGCAGCGCGTCCTTGTATTACCGCAGACTACAGACCCTACGACTGACTACCGAAGTAGTCAGCTGTGATCACGTATACGGGTAGGACAGTATTCCTTGGGGTGGTATTATAAAGCTACCCCCCTCAATTGGACTGAACAACCCCCGCACGCGGTGACCACGTGTCTGCTACTGACAAGCCCTCCCCTAGCGCCTCGGTGAACGAGATTGCGCAACCCCAAGGATAATTTAGCAAATGAGAAGACTGCTCAGCTACATGGTTCTGAGTAGGATGTATAGTCTGTAGAGGTACTTTGTTCAGTGGTTGTGAGGGGCATCTCCTGGTTTCCATAGGTCAACTGTAAAGCAAGAGGGAGCCTACGAAAGCAAACTAAAATCTGACGTTTGCCGCCGATGGTCATCCGTCTTTTGTCGCTACTCGTGTATTGTGCTACACTAATAGCAGCGTCACAATTGCCCTTCATGAGCCAGTAGAAGAATCGTAGAAGGAGAGATAGGTGCTATAATATAATGTCGTTTCGGAAATTCAGGAAAACCTAGTCACTCAGGCCTCGCCGAACATCGCGAATCACGAAATAACGATCCTAGTAGACAGAGGGAGAAGGATATAAAATAAAAACTTCAGGCGGATCCTAAACTAGCAACAAGTCCGTAACTCTTAAATCGTCTGATAAGAAAGAATAAAATTAAGGCATAACGTTTTACCAAAATCAAGACATAAATAAATAAAAAAAATTCAAATTAGAATCCGCCCGAAATTTAAAGTACATCCCTATAACTTAATCCCTAAATAAATAAAAATCCCTAGTGATCTTAAAGTAGGTTCTACTCACCAGAGTCCAAAATCAAGAACACAACTTCACTCTGTGCAGGTAGAAAATTTACTCCTAAAATCTGATTGAGAATCTCTTAAGTCAACTTTGGCCTGTTCCATATTCAAGTTCAAAATAAACTGACAACTTCAGTTTATTTCAGTTTGAATTATTCTTTTCACTTTAATGTTAAAATATTGTACCTATAACTATTTAAATTATTAAATTATTTTTATCAAAATTATTAATAGATTATTTAATTAATATATTAATAAAATGGGCTTCCCTCTTATAGATTTTGTTTTCACTGACACTTCAAAATTTATTTATATGTCACTCGCGATTTTCTAATTGTAAATGAAATTTAGGGTTTTAAGCAAAATTTAAATCTGCTGCTTTCATTGTCCTGTTAATAAAGCTAATAAAATTACACACTCAAAGGCCCACACTAAGGTTCTCCCCCGTATCGTGGGTTCCCCGGAACAAACACAAAGACAGACACAAACACCCATGACCCGAGAACAAATGTTCGCCCCGACTGGGGATCGAACCCAGGACCTGCCGACCAAGATGCAGCGCCACTACCACTCTACCAAGCCGACCGTTCTATTTAAGGGATTTCTTTATACCGGTGTCTTTCCTACGCTTTTAAATATGAAACTAACCAACAATATTAAATAAAATTATCCACTTAGCTGTAAAACCATCCCAGTAGTATTTTCCTTTCAACCATATCCTGTCCTTATTTGGTCCTTGTTAATTTGCTCCTGCAAACTTATAATTCCGTCAAATCGTCTGTCATTAGGGAGGTAACGCTGGAAAATAAAGAACACGAGCAAGACTACCACCCTTATATATTCCCTTAATTCCCGAATCGGAAGTTGGACTTTCTAGCTAATTGCATTCTCTATCCTCGCAAGATCCCCGGATAGCGCCCTCAATTAAGGGACCCGGTAGAACCTTGCAAAAGATAACGAATACAATTATCAACTTGCTAAACCTAAAAAAATCTACTTTCCCAATTACTTCAAATTATTTTTTAAAACTCTTCACGAATTTTCTCAAAAAAAACATTCCGCAATTTTTTCACTTTTTTTCTGACAATCCACATTCTCCGTTGTCACTTTTCTTTTACTTTTTCTTTCAAAGACAAAGCGAGTCATTTAATTCTAAAAAGATTCGATACTCTTACATTAAAAATATTTCTTTTAATAAGTATAATTAGGCGTTTAAGGACGCATACAGCACAGTACATTAATTTAGGCACAGAGAAACAGAGACGCACCAAGAGAAGTGCGACATGCGCAGGTAAGTTCTGCAAACGGTCAAAACCGAGCTTAAGAGACCGTTTCTTAGAAGAAAGTGCTTCTGGGACCGCCTCCGAAAAAATAGGAGACCCTAACAAATGAAAGTTTTCTTTTGAAAGTTCCTTTAGACCAGGCATCAGGGATTGGAAATGAGGGAAGGAAGCGCGCGCTATGTGACTGCAAGCAAAGAATTCGCATTTCTCCGCGTTAACTTCCAAACCCATCTCCCGCAGTCTAGGGAACAGGGCGGCCAAGTCGCTCTCAACCGTATCGGGGTCTCTACCCAGGGTTCCGTCGTCTAGGTACCACAGATTTAGAGGGGACTTGGGCTCGTTTATTGCACTGTGTATAGCAAGGCTAAATATAAGTGGGCCCAAGGGGTCTCCCTGCTGTGCTCCGACCTTAGACAGTATTAGGTTGTCCTCATAGTATAAATTGCTTTTTTCGGAGTAGACCTGAAAGAGGTAGGGGAAGAGTGAAAGAGTGTTCGCTTTCACGGCTTCGAGAATGCAGTCCCTCTCCAGGCTATTAAAAGCATTCTTGAGGTCTATTTTAATGACGACATTATTAATATTTTTAGTGTTGGAGACAAAGGAACGAGTGGCGTGGATGGCCACTTCGCAGCCGAGGTGGGTACCAAAGCCGAGTTGATGTGGCTGTAAGAAAGAAGCCATTTCTTCCTTCACATGGTGGCAACCAACCTTGGCCGCAATTCTGCGGAAGGTGTTCCCTATGGCAATTGGTCTGATAACGCCGTCCTTCTTTGAAAGTGCGCATAAGGAAGCTCCATAGAAGAACGGGCAAACCTCCGGGTTAAGCTGACCACTCAGGAGAAAGTTGATAAGCCTCGTTAAAGACTCCAGTAGGCGTGGTCCGCTGTCGCCAGCTGACTTTGAAGTAAGCTCTTTGAGATGTTGAGGCTTGATCCCATCAAGACGAGAGGCCGATCCGTTGTAAAAGGATCCCAAGGCTCGACTCACATCCTCAACCTTAACAGTCAGTGGCACAAAGGTAAGATCTGGTGGAGAGGGAAAGTTCAGTGATCTTGATGGTGTTGGATGTTTGTCACGAAGTGATGATAACGTAGCCTCCCCAGGTTGGGCCACTGAGCCGTCGGACATCAGCAAACGAACAGCCCCTCTTAGGTCGCCCTCATAGACCTTGGATAGAATGGCTTTGTTGACGAAGGCGCCCCGGGGTTTAAACGGCTCTTCCAGAAAATATGCAAAACTGTTTTCTAAGTTTTTCTTGACTTTACTAGTCAATAACCCTGATTCACCCTTTGCAGGCACTCTCAAAGCCATGAAGGCAAAAGACAGCAGGGTGAGCTAGTCATCAGTGCTGTTAGAAACAAGGCATTTCTCAATGATGTCCTTCAATTTCCCCGCAGCCTGATTTCTGGCTCCCTTTGGCACATGGCGCAAAACTTTGATGGTTCTCTTCATGCTTGCCAGATTAAGAGAGGGATTCGGTTGAGTAGGTGATGAAACCTGAGGGGCAAATGTGTGCACTTGGGGCCCCAGAACAGGATGGATAGGCGGTTTCATCCCCTTGTGTTTGCGGCCATAATGAATCTGCAAGCCGTGGGGAAAAGCGTAGATTTTATCAGACCCAGGGCAGCAGGGACAAAGAGATTTTTGGGGGGTACACATTATGAGAGTGTATCAGACAACGCATAAAGTCAAAAAATAATAATTAAAAAGTAATAAATCTAATAAACTAAAATTTGACTTAAGAACAAAGTCCGTAAAAAAAACATATATAACAAAAGTTAAATTGTCGACGCAATGAATAATATTAATAAAATGTCCTAACATAATGAAAAAATAAAACATAAAATATGACATATGAGTCACATAATCAAACCGAAGGACATACAACATTCAGTATTTCTAATTATAGAAATCACAAAAATAAATAAAAGTACCTGAAAATAATATCTGAGAAATTCTAAATATAAAATATCTAAGTAAGTACTTAATAATAAAATTAAAAACCCTAGCTTATACAATACAATTCTTCACTCTCAACTAAAGTAGTACTGCTGAGATCCAAAGTCAGTTGTATGAATCGGAACGTTTTGTCCATGTTGAAGTGACGTTGCCTTAGGTGACAGGTGACATTGACACTGACACAGACGTGATCGAAAAAGGTGCGCATGCGCTAGTCTCCGCCGGCTGTTGTGATTTCTTCTTTATTTTCTTGATAAAATGTGCCGTTTGGAGGTATTCGAATATAGAAGTGCTAGAAAATTATTCTTCAAAAGGATCAAAATGCTCTTCGTGCTGGAAATAGATCCCAAAAATGATAATACTTGTGATGAGTGCTTCCTTGCGATGATGGATAACGTTCTAAATACCTCAGCAATCACTTTTATCAATTTATGGAAAATAAATAATACGGAGTAAGTTTCCAAGTTGTGGATTGGGCGATGTTGCCACCCAAAAAAAAACCCCTATTAGGTATTTTTCCCCCTAATGTGGTTTTTTTTTGCTTAGGGAATTTTCAGATATTACGACTTGTTTTAACGATCTGTTCACTTAACGGTATCGTTTTCTTTGCTTTATTTCTAACATCAGACTTCACTTTGTCTAAAAATGTCGCTGGATCAGGACACAGTTATTGATGTTGAACCGGAAGAGGCCGCTTACCAGCAAGATATTGGAGAGACACCTTATCGCGTTAGTCCTATTTTGCAGAGAATGAACAACCAGTCTGTTTCTGCTCATGAAGCTACGCGACTCGAACAGCTTTTCACTCGCGACGGTTGTTTGTCAAAATAGAATATTTGCTTTGATGGTCAAACTTGCGTGAAGGATTTCTTTCAGCTCATCGAAGAACGGATGTTCGCTTCTGACATCCCATCCTCGTATATTGTGCGTCGGTTCCACGAACTTGTTTCTGGTTCGTCAAAGTCCTTTTTCTATAAAACTTATTTGAAAACTGACTACGACTACCACCATCTAGAACAACGTCTCCGTGATTTAAAACAAACGGCATCGCAATCTGCCCGTGATTTTATTATTATCATTCAAGACCTAAAGGGGTTCGAACATTTTTTATGAAGCCTGGCTTGCCTAAAGTTGCAAGTACATACAAGTACATAAAAAGTCGCATTTTTAATGTACACGTATGAAACAATACTGATTGACAAAATGCCGTAAATACTTTCTGATGTCGAAAATACTTTCTGAGTAATATCAGTTTGAAAATGTAAAATATATTTAAAAGAAAATCATCGTTTTAACTGATTTAAAAGTCCATTATAATCATTTTAAAGCATCCCGCGCCACGACTAGTATTAAATTGGATTCTCGTAATACTAAATGCAAAAAGGATTCTAGTATTATAGGATAAAATGCAGAAAAAATAAGTAAAATATGTTTTAGGTGAAATCAATATGAAACAAAATCCTTGTAAGCCTGAGTCATCCATTAGTACTTAAAAAATACCAAAGAATTAATGCGGTGCGAAGAGATGCGACTCGTGATAAGTGTCACGAGCCGCATCTCTTCCCGTCCCCCTCTTCACCACTGTCTATGAACCACAGGGCTGTTTACCGCGCCAGGAGGGTAGAATGAGAGAAGCTTTGGATGTTGTCACGTTTTTTAAGCTTCTGTACGCATGCTGTCACGTTCCTTTTAGTAAAGAATTTATAAAACAGCATGCGTAGAGAAGCTTTGTCGACGCGCTTATGTTAGACGGGCAGGTCAAGTCAGTCAGTTTGTCACCGTGACTTGCACCGTGTACAAGCGTTCTCGTTGCTGTAGAAGAAGTTTAAGTTGTTATCTTTTGTGAAGTTTTTATTGCTGATATTTTTGTTATTTCTTGACTGTTAACAGTAGCTGTTTTATCTATTATTATTGACATTTACGCGATGTCAAGAAACTTAGTCCCGCTAGGGTCGCAGTGTTTCTTCTGCGGAATTAGTACTGCTCGCCCTATTAGTACTATCGTACGCCGCCGTCCGCGATCACAAATATGATTTATGAGCTTTGTGAGGGATATCTAAACCATCACCCTTATGTCCAAGAGTATGCCAACCATATATTCCGCGGTAAACCTCATAAACCCTGGTGTCGAAGTTATTGACCCGCTAAAGACCTTCACAGTTAAAGTCAGCGCCTTCCGCAGCATGGAATCATCTTTCTTTCGGACAATCAGATGATTCCCTTGCGGCCTGGTATCCCCACCGGTTACCTCCACCAGTGGGACCACAACGATTATTTGGTCTTGATATCCTGTAGTGGATCAGGGGGGATAAGAGGACTTATCAGTACTTATTTCTCCACTCATTATGTTGAAGTACTAGCCACTTCTTAGTTCTTATGCCGTCATTGATACGAAGTCAATATCAAAAGTCAGTGTCCTAACCAAACTGAGGAATATCTCAAAATCATAAAGTGATGTGTGTTCGGATCCCGGAACCTTCTCGATGGCTGCGCGCGGCGGCGTGGGAAATGGCGTACAAGCGGCGCGAGAAGCGGCGTACCAGCGGCGCGGGAAGTGGTCTATGAGGGGCCGTTCCAGTCGAGCAATGTCTCTGTATTTAAGTTAACGTAGTGACTTTCAACCTTATTTTAACACTAGACTGTAAGCTCGTCCAACCATAGAAGGTCTAGGGCAAGATTGTAGTCAAGAGCACACTATTGGGTATGTTGCTTTTTAGGGTTCCGTAGTAATCTACGAACCCTTATAGTTTCGCCATGTCCGTCTGTCCGTCTGTCCGTCTGTCCGTCTGTCCGCGGGTTTCCTAAGAAACCCTTGGTACTACAGAGCTGAAACTTTGCATGATTATACATATGAATCACGCCGACAGAACTGTAGAGTAAAATCTTAGAAAAAAAACTTTTTTCGGGTGTCTCCCATAGACGTGAAAGGGCGATGATTTTTTTTTTCTCGCCAATATTTTTGAGTGGGGTGTCATAGGATAGCATATTAAAAGATAGAAGGGGTTTACTACGAACGTTTTTCGATTCAGCACTCCGTTTGCGAAATATAAATTTTTAAAGTGAAAATGTTTGTCAAACACAAGTGTCCCCCCCCCTCTACCTGCTAAACAGTTGTTTCTAAAAATGTGAAAAAATTTACGTTGGTAGAATATATAACGAAATTTAAAGGAAAACTATCACACATAAGTTGGTCCTTCAAGTTTGCGAGTAATAGTCGACCAAGTGCCAAACACTGTTGGGATTAATAAGAATATATTTACTAATATAAGATCTTTGGTAGGTACTACAGAGCTGAAATTTGGCATGGTCATAGATATTGATTGCGCCGACAGATCTAAAATATAAAATTTTGGAAAAAACATTTTTTCGGGTGTTTCCCATACACGTGAAAGGGCGATGGATTTTTGTTTCTCGCCGATACCATCGAATTGAATGTCATAAGATAGATTTTTAAAATATAGAAGGGGTTTACTAAGAACGTTTTTCGATTCAGCACTCCGTTTGAGAAAAAAATATTTTTAAAGTGAATTTTTTTGTTAAAAACAAGTTTCCGGGGGGGACACTACCAGCTAAACAGTTGTTTCTAAAAATGTAAAAAAATTCACGGTTATAGAATATACAACGAAATTAAAAGAAAAACTATCACACATAAGTTGGCCCTTCAAGTTTGCGAGTAATAGTCGACCAAACGTTTTTGGGATTAATAAGAATATGTTTACAAGGTTCCACGCTAAAAGTGAGGGGAGGTCGAAAGCCAAACTGTAACATATTGACATTTTAGGTATCGTTAAATAGTTTTTTGGGGGTGTTAATTACGAAAATGACATCAAAATTATTTTAACAGCAGGTTGATATTATTTCTAACAGTAATATTGCCGTAAAAAAAAAACAAAAAAAAAAAACAACAAAAAAATTTGCGCTCGCTTCGCTCGCGAATTTTATACTTACATTCGGTATTACATTGCATTTAGACCAAAACAAAAATTATTTCCCAAATTACAAACTCTTTAATAATACATTTGTTTTTAGGGTTCCGTAGTAATCTACGAACCCTTATAGTTTCGCCATGTCTGTCTGTCCGCAGGTTTCCTAAGAAACCCTTGGTAGCACAGAGCTGAAATTTGGAATGGTCATACATACCTATTCATTGTGGTGACAAATCTAAAAAATAAAATGGTAGAAAAAAAATGTTTTCGTGTGTTTCCCATTAACGTGAATGGGCGATGGTTTTTTTTCTAGCCGATATCATCGAGTGCGTTATCATAGGATAGCTTTTTAAAAGATAGAAGGGGTTTACTACAAAAGTTTTTCGATTCAGCAATCCGTTTAGGAAACATTAATTTGTATAATGAAAAAAAATGTGGAATAATTCACGAGGGTGGCATTTACGATGAAGTGTACCCTAATCAAAAATGGTTGACATACAAGGTTCCACGCTAAAAGTGAGGCGAGCCGAAAGCCAAGCTGTAACATATTGACACTTCAGGTGTCGTTTAATAGGTTTTTGTGGGTGCTAATTACGAAAACGACATTAAAAATATACACCTGCTTAGCTTGATATTATTATATTATTCCTTACAATAAAATTGTCGCAAAAAAAAAAGTCGCGCTCGCTTCGCTCGCGCATTAAACACTTCCATTCTGTTATATTTAGGCCAAACTTTTTAATACATTTGTTTATGATACTAAGTATAGTATTTGGGGATTTTAACATAAACTATGATAATCTTCTTGTAGAATTAAGAAGCCAGCTGCATATTTGAACCATGCTGCTACGGAACCCTACAATGCGCGTGGCCCGACACGCTCTTGGCCGGTTTTTTTTATTACTAAAGATCACGGTGACAGTGAGTGACAAAATGACTGGTAAAGAACAACCCTGTGGTTAGTCCCTTCCTTTTACCCTGCACCCTTCGCGCCGCATTAACGTGGTATTTGTCTTGATGGATGGCCCAGGCTTGTAATCAATGAGTAGATTTTGGATTTGATTGATGTGGATTTCACCAAAAACATATTTTACATATTTTTTTTGTATTTCCTATTATTTTAGTATAACACGAATCCAATTTAACACTAGTCGTGGCGCAGGATGCTTTAAAATGATGATAATGGACTTTTAAATCAGTTTAAATTATGATTTTCTTTTAATTATATTTTATATTTTCAAACTGAAATTACTCAGAAAGTATATCACTTACGACATTTTGTCAATCAGTATTTGTGGTTTGTAATTATTTTTTCTGTCGATTGGCATATGTTTCATACGTGTACATCAACTTTTTATGTACTTGTATGTACTTGCAACTTAAGGCATGCCACAGAGGTTCGATGCTCTTTGAAGCTTACTAACCCTTTCCCTGATTTTGCGCTTTTACCCATCATAAAACATAACCTTCATTCGCGGTACAGGCCTTGTTTGTCAACAAACAGGATAGATAGCATTGACGCCTTGTTAGATGTAGTCTCAAACTTTGAGAGTTACGAGCCGCCTCAGCAAGCTTCGGATAACGCTCAGTCTCGTAAAGTTTTTGCGCCGATTGTTGATTTGACACATTTTATTTGTATTAAGTGCAATCAATCAGGCCACGATTTCCGGGCGTGTCCTTCTATTCCTGGGGTTATTTGTTTCATTTGCAGGTGTCCCGGTTTTACTACCAAGAATTGCCCCCACATGTAATGCCTGCGTCGCCGGGCAACCTTCTACTTCAAAAAACTAGTTAGTTACCGGGGTTTTCATCATTCGATTTCTCCGGTAATTTTTTCAGATTTTATTGATAATAGACCATTTGTTGAAGTGTTTATTTTTAATAGAGCTTTATACGCATTACTCGACACAGGTGCTCAAGCGTCTCTGATTCTCACTTTGTTGCTTGCTTCGCTGAATGTTGTGTACTAACCTGATCCCGGCCATAATGTCGTATCTGCGGACAATTCTCCGATGTCTATGCTTGGTTCCGTTTCCTTACCCGATCGTTTAAATAATATACAAGTCAACACCGTTTTTTTGTTACATCACGTGTTACTACGCAAATGATTTTGGGTATTGAATTCTGGAATAACTTTGGCCTAACGTCTGTCCTTTGCGGAGCCTTTAATTCCGGAATTTCTGGGACCCACAGAAACAAAAGGACAGGACCCAGTTCAAAAGATGGATTAAATTGTTATTGGAGGAAATAAGTTTGTACAGTCTCGTTCTTCCTTATCTGCTGATCAAGAAGCACGATTACAAGAGGTAATCAAAGACTTTGATGAGATTTCTTCAGAAAAAAAGGGTATCGGTAAGACTACCTGGCTTAGTTATAAAATAGTTACTACAGGATCTCCTATCAGGCAGCGTTATTATCCACTTTCACCCGCCAAGCTTAAGGTCCTGAATGAAGAAATCGATAAAATGCTTAATGATGGGATTATACGTCCGTCGTGCTCTCCTTGGGCGAGTCCTGTTGTTATGATTACTTAAAAGGATGGTTCTATCCGTTTTTTTGTTGACAGTAGGAAGTTGAATAACGTTACGATTCGTGATTCTTATCCTTTGCCTAGGATCCAGGATATTTTAGATAACCTACGAGGTGAGAGGTACATGACTACGCTTGATTTCCGCAGCGCGTTTTGGCAAATCCCCCTTGCTGATAAGAATAGCTGTGAGAAAACCGCGTTTATAGTTCCGCAGCGTGGTCTTTTTGAGTTTGTTAGAATGTCCTTCGGACTAACCAACGCTGCTTCTGAGATGCAGAGGCTTACGGACATGATGGTTAATTTTGAGTTCACTGCTGATGGCAATAACTGTGTTTTTGGCTATGTTGACGACGTCGTCCTTTTCTCTCGCAATTTTGAGGGTCACCTTGAGCTTATTCGTAGAATAGAATAGAATAGAATAGAAAAATCTTTATTTTATAGGACATTCAGGATGTCACTTAAAACAAGTCAAGATTACAATGAAATACATACAAACATACATTAAACGATTTAAATACATACATATACATACGCATTCGTACCTCTGATCCTACTGACTCTACGCCTATTCGCAAAGGTGCAGTCTTCCTCAGAGAAGAACAGGCAAGAAACTCTGAGGTTGCTCTTTTAAATCGCATTACAAATTTTCTTATTTACTAATTAAGTTATTGCATAGCTTTTATCGCGGGCCTTGAGCGCGGGGACCGAATGCAGAAATTCCGTAACGAAAAAACCTAACACCCCCCACCACGACGTCTGGTCTCTTGCATCGTCTAACATCGTTTCAGTTCGGCAGTCTTCGACACGGTGTTTGTGTGCGTGTAACAATAGTAATAATGTAATAATAATAATAATCCCCAGAAATGGGAGAAGAAAATGGTTTTTCTCCAATATAATAATAATAATATAATATAATAATAATAATAATATTAATAAAATGAAGTTGCTCCGATCCGGACAAAAATCGGTATCTGGGGGGTTTGGGGGTCGATGATTCCGAATATCGGGTCACTTTTTCGATTCCACCATTTTCCAAGATGGCCGCCATACAAGGAGTGGTGAGGCGAGGCCGCAGGCCGAGCCGAACCACGACACCACGCTGCGAGGCAAGGCCGTAGGCCGAGGCAAGCTGCGTAAAAAGCGAGGCCGAAGGCCGAGCTCCGCGTAGGGCGTAGCCCGGACGTCCCCCCCCCAAATCCAAGATGGCCGCCATACAAGTTTAGATTCTAAAGGTGAGGCGAGACCGAAGGCCGAGTCGAGCCGCGTATAGGGTGAGGCCGAAGGCCGAACTCCTTGTAGGGCGAAGCCCGGAGCGTCCCCCCCTAATTAAAGATGGCCGCCATACAAATTTAGATTTTTAAGGTGAGGCAAGGTCGCAGACCGAGCCGAACGCGCGAGCCGAGGCCGTAGGCTGAGGCGAGCTGCGTATAGGGCGAGGCCGAAGGCCGAGCTCCACGTAGGGCGAAGCCCAAAGCGTCACCAAGCATATTACCCGCCGCCGACCGCCATCCGAAAATTTCATATCCGCCATCTTGGATTTTAGTTGGGGGAATCGTGACGCGAAGGGCAAAGCCCGGAGCGTCTCGATTCCCCCCACCAAAAATCCAATATGGCGGATATGAAATTTTCGGGCATACCGATATGGGTGTCGTTTAATAGGTTTTCGGGGGTTCTGATTCCGAAAATGTCATCCATTTTGAAACCCAAGATGGCGGACATGTATTTTTTGTAAAAAACCGTCATGGGTGTCGTTTAATAGGTTTTCGGGGGTGCTGATTGAGAAAATAACATCCATTTTAAAATCCAAGATGGCGGATATGAAATTTTCGGGCATAACCGATATGGGTGTCGTTTAATAGGTTTTCGGGGGTTCTGATTCAAAAAATGACATCCATTTTGAAATCCAAGATGGCGGACATGTATTTTTTTGTAAAAAACCGTCATGGGTGTCGTTTAATAGGTTTTCGAGGGTGCTGATTGCGAAAATAACATCCATTTTAAAATCCAAGATGGCGGCCGTAAAAAACAAAAAAAAATTAACTTTTTTGAAATTTTTACATAGCATTTTGTATCAACTTATGCAATTATAATTAAAAGTAGAGGGCTACTTTTAATTACAATTGCATAAGTTGATACAAAATGCTATGCAATAGCTTTACCGGGGCAGTCCCCGAGTGCCACACGTCTATTTTTTTAACTAAATCTGAAATAACTCTAGAGCTGAGCAGTTCATTCCCATGGCTGCCTATTGTAACGGAACAGAACGTCATCTGTTCGTTAGTTTTCAAACATATGAAACTTTAACCTTAAAGAAAGGAAAATAATTAAATAAGTATTTCATTACAATCAGATAAGATTAAATTATTCGTAAGTAAATCTAAATCAATAATAACCTTCATTATAAAAAATTAAATACTGAATAAAATCTCATTGGTGCTGCCATGTAACAGAGTAAGGATGTTAAATAGGACCGTATTACGTTGGTTTATAGTTCATATTGCTGTGTTGAAGGGGAAGGTTTAATGTACCAAGGAAAACAGCTGAGAAAAGAGATGCAAAACTAAAAAGATTCTATTGAAGTCACGATTTACAGTAGAGTAATGGAATGATATTGAAAGGTGAAATACCATGTAGTTTGTATACCAGATAGATGAATGGCGCGCTTTTTGGCTGTATGGACGGCTTAGTGAGGAAAAAGTAAAATGATCGACGCCATCTTTTCTCCTCGGATTGTGTGGAATTGGTTGAATTTTCTTAATTTATTAATTTTATTGTTTAATTTTGTGAAATATCTTGTTTTCTTTGATTATAAAAGTTGCTTATATTAACCAAAGTAAAATCTAACTATTTATTGTATGGGATAACAAAGGAAGTAATACTATCCTTATCCCAAATATATTGAGTTTGGTTGTGTTACTAAAACTCAATGTTTCTGATGAGGAGGAAAGATTAGTTAACGTGACGTTTGTCGTGGTTGGATTTATAGGCGCCTAACGGTGTCAAATGTCTGTAAATTCAATACATTGCCTTATGGCGGGACCTTGTTATGAGACGAGCAAGGCATTGATTTATAATTCTATATTGTAATTCAATCTGTAGTCTCCCAGTGCAGTCTTGGTTTGCACAGTGATCTCGGGGAACTGTCGAAGAAGATCCAGGCCTTAGGCACTGAGTATTGCGTGTAAATCACTTTTGTTTCTGGTCTCCTATATATCTTACTTATTTAACCGCATTTTTATACATGCCCGCATTTCACACAAACCAAAGTTCTTTACGGCCGTGTGAATGCACATACACTCAGCTTTAGGGATTAGGTACACGAGGAAAGCTGCCTCAAACTTCTACAGTTTAGTCAGGAGTTTCCCATTGCACCGTGGAAAACTACATAACTCACCACACGCTCACGTTTAAAGTTAAATGTGAAGTAAAATACTTCTAGCTTGTTTATTACACAAGAAGATAGACTAGGAATCTTATTTAGGCAAAAACTAGGCAGGTAAAATCAAGTACACAAAGGTAAATAGGATATTCTTAGGTATTTACAAAATTTAAGAGAAATCAGTCTAGGAACTTTTCTGAAATAAAATATAATTAATTTGGAATTATTTTCTATGAAAATGTCTTAATAAGAGACATCAGCGTTATGAGATGGATTGCAATATTAACTTCCTTATCTATTATTTACTTAACTTAGATCTGAGTCTACGGCATATGCTTGTTTCATTTATTGTATACCTGAGCTACGTGCTCACGTAGGGCCTTGACTTGAATAAGTCAAGAACTTCTTGGGTGGATGTCCTTCGAGGGATCATGGAGGCTCCACTCTTTAGATAATGGATGTTCTCTGTGGAAATGAGGAGACTCCATTTCGTCGAGTTGGTATATAATGTGTGAACCATCAGTGCCAAATTGAGACTATATAATACTAGCAATATTAATTTTATGATATGACCATGTAAGGAAGACTAAATTGCATTCTATTTGCATAGGAAGGTATATAAATCCTTGAATCTGAATAATGTATGTGACTAAACTTCTTGGTGAAAAGTATAACCGAAGATTTACTAAAGTATTTTGAGAAACAGCTAAGATTACTTTTGAAGAAAGATCTGGCTTTTCTATTTATGAATATAAATTAAAGATGGGAAACTTTTGGAGAAAATTCCATCTCTTCGAACCATGTGTATAATTAAAGATATAATACTTTTGAAGAAAATTCTATCTTGCCTACTACTATTAATAATGAGAACTATTCACCAAGTTATAAACATACATAATACAGATCACTGTGAAGAAAGATCTAATTTCTACTAATTTTATTATTCTTATTAACCTTAGGAACATTCTTCTAAGATATTGTAATAAATATATTTATTTCATTTGGTTTTGTAAAATTGCTTGCTTTGATAAGAAAGTCATTGACTCAAAATAAAGTAAATTATAAGATTAGCATCTCCTTTTATGGGTATGTATATAAGTATATATGCTTAGGATTCCTGTAGTCACCAGTCTGACTCGGCTCGACTTACTGACAAAGACAGTGTAAATTTACTGAGTCAATGCAACTTGACTTCCTCTCATCTTTTGCTGTAGAATACTAAACTATCTGATTGTTATTGAAAATAGTTAAATACTCTTCCCCCCCATAAAAGGAGTACAGCGGTGGGGTGCTGTCCAGTATTTGGTCGAGGCACACAGTTCTGACAGAAGTTAGAGGGCAAAGCCCTGGCGCGGAGGTCGAGCGCCGACCTAAGCCGCAATACATAATTATTGAGATTTAATTTACCTATTTTTCATGTTTAAAAATACTTACTTTTTAATCTGTCAATATCTGGTTGAATGTTCCTCATCTTAGTACTTAAGTTTAATATCAATACCATTCTCACTAACTCTTAAAGAACCCAGGGTTACACATAAATCACAACGTAGGTCCTCTAAAACTGGAATGATCACTTGGCCAAATCTAGATCAAATGAAAATTTTAGTCACTTCTTAAGATTAGAGTTTAAGCTTCAGTTAGTTTAAAGATAGGTAGGATTGTAAGGGATTTAATTATTTATAATATCAGGGGGGGTTGTTACACTGTCTGATAGATAATCAGAAATTTTGTAATAGCCCTTTTTGCAAAGTTTTTGTTTAACCACTGTCTTAATTTTATCCAAAGGTAAATTTTGAATACACATGGGAATCTTGTTATAGAAACGTATACATTGACTCATAAAAGAGTTCGTGACCTTGTGGAGACAACAGTCTAGTACATCCAGTTTATGCTTGGTCCTTGTATTAACATTGTGCCTATCGCTATTTTTCTTAAACAAATGTTCATTTTTCTTCACATATAAAAGATTGTCACATATATATTGGGATGCAAAAGTCAAAATATCTATTTTTTTTGAACATTTGTCTAAGAGACATTCTAGGTCTCATTTGATAAATCGCGCGAACAGCCCTTTTCTGCAGAACAAAGATCTTATTGATATCCGCAGCATTACCCCACAGTAAAATGCCATATAAGATTAGGCTGTGGAAGTAACTGAAATATACGGTTCTCGCGGTTTCAACGTCCGATAATTGACGGATTTTTTTAACTGCGTGGGCTGCTGAACTGAGTCTGCTCGCTAACTTATCAATATGAGGACCCCATTGAAGCTTTGCATCAAGAGTTATTCCTAAGAATACAGTAGATTCCACAATGCCCAGTTTTTCATTCCTAACCTGTACATTGGTATTAATTTGTTTAACATTGGCAAGGTAAATTTAACACATTTGGTTTTTTTCTCGTTCAAAAGAAGGTTATTTACAGTAAACCATTCAACTACTTTTGAGATCGCAGTATTCACATCGTCATAATCAGAGTCGTACCTCTTCACTTTAAATATGAGTGATGTGTCATCTGCAAATAGTACGATCTCATGGGCGTCTTTAACAAGAGATGGTAAGTCATTAATGTAAACGAGAAAAAGGAATGGTCCTAGGATTGAACCCTGTGGGACGCCCATACAGACTGCGGACCCAGGTGACCTAGTGCCGTTAACCTCAACCTTCTGGATGCTATTACTCAGGTAAGATTCCAGAAGCTTAAGTGCGTCTCCTCTTATGCCATAATGATGTAATTTTCTGATCAGAGTTTCATAATAAACAACATCGAAAGCCTTGGACAAATCACAGAAGACTCCAAGAGCATCCTGCGAGTCCTCCCAGGCCGCAAAAATATGACGAATGAGCTCAACACCAGCATCGGTTGTAGAGCGACCCCGTGTGAATCCAAATTGATTTATATTCATAAGGTTGTTAGCGTAGAAATGAGTGGTTATTTGATTAAGAATATTTTTTTCGAATATCTTGCTAAGGGCTGGTAGTATTGAAATTGGTCTAAAGTTGGTGGGGTCTGATGTACTACCAGCTTTAAATAGAGGAATTACTTTACTATGTTTCATCAAATCAGGAAACACACCATCATCAACACATTTATTAAAAATAAACGCTAGGTGTGGAGCAATACAATCTATTATGGAGTTTATCACCTTTACTGAAAGACCATCAAGGTCCGCAGCCTTTTTTATATTTAACATCTTAAAAGTTTTAAGAATGTCGACAATTCTAACATGTGAAAAACTGAAAGGAACCTTAACGTAAGGTGGCCGCGCGTCTTAAAGAAGCAGGTTTGACGGTTAATCTCAAGAAGTGCGAGTTTTGCAAGAGTCAGCTTAAGTATCTTGGGTATATCGTAAATGAAAATGGTCTTCAGACTGATCCTGCGAAACTAAGTTCCATCCGTGAGTTTCCGGTGCCAGTGAATGCCAAGTCTTTGCGTGGTTTCATTGGTCTTTGTTCTTATAACCGTAGGTTTGTGAAAGATTTTTCCACGATAATTGCTCCTCTCACAGTCTTGATTGGTAAGAAAAAGGGGAATGATAAAATTGAATGGCCAGATTCTGCACGAGCAGCTTTTGAAAAATTAAAGAATGCGTTGGTTGATACTCCAGTTGTATCTTGCCCTGATTTCTCAAAGCCGTTTATTTTACAATGTGATGCATCCTCTGTTGGTTTAGGTTCAGTACTTTCTCAGGAGTTAGATGGTGTAGAGCATCCAATTGCATATCATTCGCGTTTGTTTTGAAGGCTGGCTACAGCACAACTGAGCGAGAACTCCTTGCAGTTCTGGATTCTATTAATCACTTTCATGGTTACATTGATGGGATGCGTTTTTCTGTTATCACCGATTATATTGCTTTAAAATGGTTATTAACTCTTGACAACCCTTCTGGTCGTCTAGCACGCTGAGCGACCATTATTTCTCAGTATACCTTTGACATAATTCATAGAAAAGGTATTCATAACGTTGTTCCTGATGCACTGTCACGTAACCCCATAAATGTGGGCATTATTTCTTATAATGGAGGAATTCTTAACACTTCTGATCCCTGGTTTAAAAAGATTTATGATGGTGTTTCTAACAATCCTCAGATGCTTCCAGCGTATGTTATTTATGACGGTATACTTCTCCGTAGGATGTCATCTGATTTTCCGTTGTCTGAAGACCCATGGCGGATAGTATTGCCTTCAGAACAGTATCAAAACGCAATATCTGAGGTACGTAACGAGTTACCTTCTATTCACCCAGGTGTTAAAGTCCCTTTATTATTGGCCAAACATGTTTCATATTGTCTCAGAAGCGCTTAGAACTTGTGAGACATGTAAAGCTTTCAAGATCTCAAATACTCAACCCCGAGGCCACATTTTATTTCCTAAAGAGGTTACGGCACCGATGCAATCGATCTCTCTCGACATTATTGGTCCGCTACCGCTGGCGTATTATGGTTATCGCTATATTTTAACTATAGTTGATGTGTTCACTAAATACGTCTGGCTAAATCCTTTAAAAAGGGTTAATAGTCAAGGCTTCTTGGCGGGAAAAAAATTCAATACCCGAGAGGCAGTACAAAATGCCTTTGAAGAATTTGTTGCCTCCCGTCCAGCTGATTTCTTTAAGAAGGGCATCAATAAACTGCCACTGCGTTGGCAAAGATGCATTGATTGCATGGGTCATTACTTCGATTAATACAACTAAAAAATACATGAAAAAAATTAGTTTAAATTTTTCCATACAAAACGGCAATTTCATAGGTAAATACCAATATTATTATATCATGATTACTTTTTAATGCACAGGGACGACTATGACAAACAGCCTTGTTTAGTAGTTCTGTTGTGCTTGTCTAACAATTTTAAGTCTATGATTTGCTACTTTAACTTTTTTTGTTTTTGTTTTAAAGGCCTGGGTTTTCAATCTTGCATACAGTCTATATACTATACGATACTTTCATTATTTTCTAACTTACTTAATATTTTTAATTAGTCTGTGAACTTGGTATACTTTTGTTTTGTGCTAGGTGCATGTTAACTTATGTGGTAATTTTCCTATTTTAACGTTTTAGTTATTGATTAATAATAGTGTTTATTATCTACCAGTACACCTGTGCACCGAGTGGTGAGAGTAACTAGTAATTTAATTTCTTATTTGCAGTATTTATAATTTTATAGATTCATTACCTATATTATTTCACATATATTATATCTTATATAAAAATATTTATTTGTATTTATTATTATACAATGGATGATCTAAATAATGTCAATGACAGTTTCTTTTCGTGCTCTTCAAGTTCTGATAGTTTTGCTGGTGCGGATAGTGGTGATCCCACTCAGTCTACGCTGCATGAACAGCTTTCTGCTACTTTCTCTGGTTTATCAAACAATTTTAACGCTGTACACATTAATGCTCAGAGTATTCCTGGCCACTACCCCGACCTTCTGGCGTCATTTGGCAGCTCCCCCATTGATGCTGTCCTCATTTCCGAGTCTTTTCTCAAACCTTCTTTATCCTCTACTCAATTCTCCCTTCCAGGTTTCAAACTTATCCGGAATGACCGTACGGGTAAGGGTTGTGGTGGTGTTGCTTTATATCTCCGTGGTGATATCCTCCACAATATTGTCAGTTCATCCCCTAGCGGCTATTCTGAATCTGCTGAACATTTGTTTGTGGAGATAACCTTAAGTCATCGTAAAATCCTATTAGGAGTTATGTATAGCCCATCCTCAAAAATTGATTTTTTTGCCTCATTAGAGAACCTTTTAAATCAACACTGCCCTTCGTATGATCACACACTCTTATTCGGCGATTTTAACACATGTCTTATTAAGGATGATACTCGTGCTCAGAAGTTTAGATCTTTAATTTCCTCTGTTAACCTTCACATTCTCCCCCTGTCTGCGACACATCATGCCCCGAACAGTCAGTGTAACGGAACGCAGTTAAAAAAAAATATATTTTTTAAGTATAAAAGAGTTTTGAAGTATAGTTTGGGCATGTCAAAAGTTTCATTATTTCATTTATGGACAAAAAATAACAGTGATCAATGATCACAAGCCACTTGAAAGCATATTAAATAAACATTTGCATGAAATACCATCACATAGGTTACAAAGACTAAAATTAAAATTGTTAAAATATGATATACACTTTAAGTATGTACAAGGAAAATATTTGTACATAGCTGATATGTTGTCACGCTCTTATCAAGATTGTAATGATCAAGATGACTCATACATGTATGAGGTAGTGCATTGTATGGGACAAGCTCATTATTTGGAATGTACTGAGGAACAAAAGGCACAGCTAATTTTGGAAAGCTCTCAAGACACTGAATTAATTACATTATCCAATTTTATAAAGAATGGGTGGCCTCATCACATTCCAGATGGTTTGCACTGTTATCATAATTTGAAAAATGAGTTATCTGTAGATGATAAACTAATTTTTTACAAAGATAGATTAATTGTGCCAAAAAATTTAAGGTTAAATATAGTTAAAACATTGCATGAGGGTCACCTGGGCATGACAAAAATGAAACAGTTAGCACGAAAATTATATTACTGGCCTCACATAGACTCACATATAGAAGAATATGTTAAGAAATGTTTCCCATGTCAAATGTATCAAAACAACAATGTAAAAGAACCTTTGTTGGTACATCAAATTCCAGATTTGCCATTTTTAAAGTTAGGTATTGATATAATGGAGTTTAAAAAGAAAAGTTATTTGGTTATTTATGACTATTATTCTAAATGGTTAGACATTAAATATACATATAAGTAACAAAAGTTCACAGTTCATTATAAATAGTTTAAAATATATTTTTTGTAATTACGGCATACCAAGCGAAGTAGTGTCTGATCATGTCCCATTTGACTCTCGAGAATGCAGACTATTTGCTCAAGAGTGGCGTTTTAAATTTACATACACAAGTCCGAGGTATGCTCAAGCAAATGGTATGGCTGAACGAGGTGTACAAATTGCTAAAAAAATTATGTTAAAATGTAACGAAGACAAAACTGATTACAGAGTGGCACTCATGCAATATAGGGCTTCTCCTGTCTGTGGCACACAATTTATCCCTAGTGAATTACTCATGAATAGAATTATAAAAACAAAATTGTTAGTAACTTCAAAATATTTACAGCCAAAGTTAAATGAAGATGTGTTACAAAAGTTAGGAGTAACGACTGATAGAAATTTAAGAAATTATAATAAAACAACGAGATGTAAAAAGGAATTTAGTGTTGGTCAAATGGTGTGGTTCAAAAAAGATGTTGACAAAAATGTTTGGAGTGAAGGAATCATAAAAGAGCATAAAGGGTATAGATCATATGATTTATTAGATAAGAATAATGTAAGATATACAAGGACTTCATATCATATTCGACCAGCATAAATCCTGTGATTCACCAGTCTTGGGGCTTCATCATGGGTTGAATGAGTAGTTTTATTTATTGTGATAAGATTTGCAAATATTGTTTAGTTTAATTAAGGGTAAAATAATAATAATAATAAGTTGTTTGTAATGGTTTTAATAACGTAAGTTAGTTCAGTTAATTAAGATTTAAATTAAGTTGTTCAGATTGGAAGTAGTTCAGTTAATTTAGATTCGAAGTAAGTTGTTCAGATTAGAAGTATTTCAGTTTTAGTTTTATTTTTGGTTGTTCAGTTTAAATTAAAAGAGGGAGATGTAACGGAACGCAGTTTAAAAAAAAAGTATATTTTGACAGCAGTCCTGTGATCAATACGTCATTCACTTTGTCTATCTGGTGAGTTGTAAGCAGATTGTGTTTCTATACCTAAAAATAAGAATATTAATACTTGTTGTTCTAACGCATAAAATAAACATAATAAAGTACAATTAATTGTATCATTTTTAAAACAATACAGTCAGCCCTCTTGTATCGATCATATGATTGTATCTTCCACAGACAGCGTAGCAACTCATGGCCAGATGGCCTCTTGCTTCTCATATCATGATCTGATTTATCTTTCGTATAAAGTTCGTCCACCTAAACGAAAGGCTAAGTACCTATTACTCCGCAGCTTTAAGGGCATTGACCTGGAGGCTTTGAGAGCCGATGCTGCAAATATTGACTGGACACCTCTTGTGGCTTCGAATAATATTGATGCTAAGGTGCATTTCTTTAATAATGTTGTTACTGCATTGTATGACGTACATGCACCTCTTAGAAAAGTTAAAGTCAAGCACCCGCCTGCTCCATTGCTTACAGCCGAGATTAAAAATCTAATGGGTAAACGCGATATAGCAAAAAGGCGGTATAGGAGATGTCCCTCAGACTATAATTTGTCAAGGTACAAAACTCTTCGTAACCGCTGCAGTCGGATGTGTAGAGATGCAAAACGCCGTCATATCCATAACACTATTAATCATTGTGATTCTGTTCATATATGGAAGTTCCTGAACTCATTGGGTATTGGCAAATCGTCATCAACTACACAAATTAATTCCAACATTAATCTTAATGACCTTAACAAACACTTTTCTCTCCCTCCTATCGTCTTAGATTCCATTACGAAAGCCAATACCTTGAGAGAGATTTCCTCTGGAACCCTTCCTTCCTGTGTGTCTTTCTGTCTCACACCTGTGTCTGAGGTTTGTGTTCAGAAACACATTCAATCTATTTCTTCTACTGCTGTGGGCAATGATGACTTAAGCTCCCGTATGATCAATTTTATCCTTCCTCAACTCCTGTCCGTCCTTACTCATATCTTCAATCATATGTCACTATGTGGAAATCAGTTCATGTTATTCCTCTTCCTAAAACTTCCGACCCTGCATCTCTGTCTGATTTTCGTCCCATCTCCATCCTATCTTTTCTTTCCAAGGTTCTTGAGCACATTGTCCACAAACAACTATCTCTTTACCTATACTCTCACAATCTTCTTTCCTCTTTTCAATCAGGTTTTCGACCAAGCCATAGTACTGTGACAGCCCTTCTACACGTTACGGATGACATACGTCGGGCGATGGATGGCAAATTACTGACTCTACTGGTGCTGCTGGATTTTAGCAGTGCCTTCAATTCTGTCGACTTTGATGTTCTACTTGCCATCCTTCGTTCTTTAGGTATATCCTCGTCAGTTGTGGCCTGGTTCGACTCCTATCTTCGGGGGCGCTCGCAGTGCGTCCGCTCTGATGAAATCTCCTCGGATTGGTGTGATTTCACTGCGGGGGTTCCCCAGGGTGGCGTTTTATCTCTTCTCTTATTCTCTGTTTTTATAAATTCTGTCACTAAAGTTCTCTCTTCAAAATTCCATCTCTACGCAGATGACTTGCAGCTATATCATCACTTCAAAGTCAGTGATATCTCTGAGGCGATTGCAGAAGTTAACGCTGATCTAGGTCGCATTAGTAACTGGGCAAGGACTTTTGGCTTGGTGGTTAATCCCAGTAAGTCAAAGGCCCTAATCCTAGGGTCTAAAGCTCTATGCAGTTCCTTAGACTTCAACCACTTACCTGCTGTTACCTACAACAATGCTTCAATAGCTTATACCGACCGTGCTTTAATATAGCCTTATAATATAATGGCCTTATAATGGCCTTATAATAGATTCGCATCTGTCCTGGTCGGCGCAAGTTGGTGAAGTTAGTCGCAAAATTCACTTTTCGTTGCATTTTCTTAAACGTCTTCAGAATTTCTTGCCCTTAAAAACTAAAATTTCCTTGGCTCAATCTCTTCTTCTTCCCCTTTTAGACTACGCTGACTGTTGCTACTGTACTGATCCCCACCTGCATTAAATAGAGGTGGATACTCTATATTTACGGCTGTGATGTCTAGAGTCCTACGTTGTGAATTACTTTTAGGATTCTCGCAGGTACAAGCAATTTAAAAGTGGGTTTCAGACTTAGAGAGGAATTAAAAGCAAAATCAAGATTAAAACAAAGTTTAATGTGCTTCACATAGTCCAATAAATTACATTTTGACATATTGACACAAAAGGATTAATCTCTTGATTATTCCAATCGAAGCAGGATGAAAGCCGAAGGCTGGGACAACGAGTAGAATACCTAGACAGAGAGATTAATATAAACCCAGGGCATCATTTGGGAGTTCCCCGTTCTGGGGCCCCCAGCCACGCCCCGGAACCTGTCGACGGCGCTCCAAATGACGAGATCCGTCGCCTTGGGGTGACCAACCCGGGGAGACTGTTCGAGTCGGGCATCTTATAGGATCTCCTAGAATCGTTATGTTCTCTGAGCGACAAATCCTCAACTAATACTAGGCCAAACATCGCGCTTCCCTATTTCTCCTGTGAGTGGATTAGACTCCGAACTATAAAGCCAAGTGTCAGAAAGGAAAACCGAATAGTCGCAATCTCTCCTCCCCGCGAAACCTAGGAGCCGTCGCCTGCAGCGCGTCCTTGTATTACCGCAGACTACAGACCCTACGACTGACTACCGAAGTAGTCAGCTGTGATCACGTATACGGGTAGGACAGTATTCCTTGGGGTGGTATTATAAAGCTACCCCCCTCAATTGGACTGAACAACCCCCGCACGCGGTGACCACGTGTCTGTTACTGACAAGCCCTCCCCTAGCGCCTCGGTGAACGAGATTGCGCAACCCCAAGGATAATTTAGCAAATGAGAAGACTGCTCAGCTACATGGTTCTGAGTAGGATGTATAGTCTGTAGAGGTACTTTGTTCAGTGGTTGTGAGGGGCATCTCCTGGTTTCCATAGGTCAACTGTAAAGCAAGAGGGAGCCTACGAAAGTAAACTAAAATCTGACGTTTGCCGCCGATGGTCATCCGTCTTTTGTCGCTACTCGTGTATTGTGCTACACTAATAGCAGCGTCACAATTGCCCTTCGTGAGCCAGTAGAAGAATCGTAGAAGGAGAGATAGGTGCTATAATAATAATGTCGTTTCGGAAATTCAGGAAAACCTAGTCACTCAGGCCTCGCCGAACATCGCGAATCACGAAATAACGATCCTAGTAGACAGAGGGAGAAGGAAATAAAATAAAACCTCTAAGCGGATCCTAAACTAGCAGCAAGTCCGTAGTTCTTAAATCGTTTAATAAGAAAGAATAAAATAAAGGCATAACGTTTTGCCAAAGTCAAGTCATAAATAAATAAAAGAAAAAAATTCAATTTAGAATCCGCCCGAAATTTATAGAACATCCCTATAACTTAATCCCTAAATAAATAAAATCCCTAGTGATCTTAAAGTAGGTTCTACTCACCAGAGTCCAAAATCAAGAACACAACTTCACTCTGTGTAGGTAGAAAATTTACTCCTAAAATCTGATTAAGAATCTCTTAAGTCAACTTTGGCCTGTTCCATATTCAAGTTCAAAATAAACTGACAACTTCAGTTTATTTCAGTTTGAATTATTCTTTTCACTTTAATGTTAAAATATTGTATAACTATTTAAATTATTTTCATCAAAATTATTAATAGATTATTTAATTAAATATATTAATAAAATGGGCCTCCCTCTTATAGATTTTGTTTTCACTGACACTTCAAAATTTATTTATATGTCACTCGCGATTTTCTAATTGTAAATGAAATTTAGGGTTTTAAGCAAAATTTAAATCTGCTGCTTTCATTGTCCTGTTAATAAAGCTAATAAAATTACACACTCAAAGGCCCACACATGACCCGAGAACAAATGTTCGCCCCGACTGGGGATCGAACCCAGGACCTGCCGACCAAGATGCAGCGCCACTACCACTCTACCAAGCCGACCGTTCTATTTAAGGGATTTCTTTATACCGGTGTCTTTCCTACGCTTTTAAATATGAAACTAACCAACAACATTAAATAAAATTATCCACTTAGCTGTAAAACCATCCCAGTAGTATTTTCCTTTCAACTATATCTCGACTTCTATTTGGTCTTTGTTAATTTGCTCCTGCAAACTTATAATTCGGTCCCAGTCGTCTGTTATTAGGAAGGTAGTACTGGAAAGTAAAGGAAAACACCGACAAAACCTACCACTCATAAATATTCCCTTAATCTCCGAATCGGAAGTTGGCCTTTCTGGCTAATTGTATTCTCTATCCTCGCAAGATCCCCGGATAGCGTCCTCAATTAAGGGACCCGGTAGAACCTTGTAAAAGATAACGAATACTATTATCAACTTGCTTAACCTAAAAAAAAATATCTATTTCCTCAATTACTTCAAGTTATTTTTCAAAACTCATCACGATTTTTCTATTTTTCCCAAAAAACCAACCCACTAACTTTCACTTTTTTTCTGACAATCCACATTCTCCGTTGTCATTTTTCTTTTACTTTTTCTTTCAAAGACAAAGCGAGTCATTTAATTCTAAAAAGATTCGATACTCTTACATTAAAACTATTTCTTTTAATAAGTATAATTAGGCGTTTAAGGACGCATACAGCACACTACCTTGACGCCACAGAGGAGCTCCTTAACAAGCTTGAGAGACTTCAAAATCTCTGTAATCGTTTTTTTTTCGGCCTACGTAAATATGACCATATCTCGCAGTTTCAAAGTCAACTCAAGTGGCTCCCGATCCGACTTCGCAGGAATACTCATATTCTTTGCCTTCTGTTCAAGATTTTACGTAGTGATTTTTCTCCGGAATATATGCGCCAACGCTTCAATTTTTCACGTCCTATTGATCAACCATGTCGTTCTCATATAAGATCTATTGTTTCTATACCTCCTCACCGTACTGACTTCTTCTCCTATTCTTACACTGTGCATGCAGCGAGGCTGTGGAATTCGCTTTTTGTGGAATATGTCCGAGACAGCAACTCTCTAGGCATTTTCAAAAACGCCTAAAAGAGCACTACCTTTCCATTGCCCATCCATAGTATTTATTTTTTATATATGTATTATAATGTATTTGTTTATATATATATATACATATGTATTTATTATATCTTTAGTACTGGGTTTGTAAAATTTTATATATATTTAGCTTGAGTAATATTTAGTATTTAAGTAATAATTAGCATTCAATTTGTTCAGTACATCTATTTTTCTCCTATAGTACACGTCTGTCTTCCTTTCTTCTTGCTCTATCCTATCAACAAGTCTGCTGGTAGAAATTTCTTTAAAAAAATAAGCGGAACCTTTTTGTATGTACTGTCTTATGTCTGTAATTTATGTCCTGTGTGTACAATAAACGTTATAAAAGAAGGCTGAATATTTGAATTCTATGCCCGATAATTTTGATACACAAAAAACATAATCTATGCATGCGCACAAAATACAATAAAAACTTACAAAAAACCGCCGTTACGGACCATACAATAAGCAGACTATGAAGTCTGGCAAAAAAAATTGTCTATATAAATTACAACTATGTTGAAAATAAACCAGCAGACAAAGACTCTGACCATTAAATTGGTAAGCAGATTGTGAAATCTGACCATTAAATTGGTAAGCAGATTAGTAATCTGGACATTAAATTGTCTCTATTGATAAGCAGATTATTTGATCTGGACATTAAATTGTCTCCTTTGATAAGCAGATTATGTAATCTGGACATTAAATTGTCTCTATTGATAAGCAGATTATGTAATCTGGACATTAAATTGTCTCTATTGATAAGCAGATTATTTAATCTGGACATTAAATTGTCTCCATTTATAAGTAGATTATGTAATCTGGACATTAAATTGTCTCCATTTATAAGTAGATTATGTAATCTGGACATTAAATTGTCTCCATTGATAAGCAGATTATGCAATCCGGACCTTAAATTGTGTCCATTGATAAGCAGATTATGTAATCTGGACATTAAATTGTCTCCATTGAGTAAATATGTTAACACGAATAAGCAAATGTGAATCCGATCATTAAATTGATAAGCAGATTATGAAATCTGAACATTGTATATTGTATGTATTGTACTGAATTAAATTGTTTTATTAAGCACAAAATGTCGGAAGACCTACAAGTAGATGTTACTCTTATCATTAAACTGATAAGCAAGTCTACATGGGAGACACTACCACGACATACGCCAACCTAATGTCGACAAAAAGGCATCGAGCGCATGGTTCAGCAGTGGTGATCTCTTTCTGGAGAAGGTTTCATTTTGGCAATTCAGGACTAAGTAAAAGAGAGCAAAAACTACCAAAAATATATCACAAAGACCCTATCTTCTGATACATGTAGAAAGTGCAGCAGCTGTCCAGAGACTATACAACTTATAACAGGTGCATGTAAAGCCATAGCCCAGACAGATTACAAACATAGACATGACCAAATAGCTAACATCATCCATTAAAAATTCAATGTGAGCCGCCTCGTGTCCCTTGGTTCTAAGTTGAACACATTACAGATTGTTACTGCTCATAGAATATGTTCCGGACACTTTCCGTTCAATTCCTTTGCATACCTAATGAGGAAAATCAGCTCACCTAATTGTGAGATCTGTAATGATATAATAAACGATTTACACCACATATTAACGGAATGTGTCCGCTACGCGTCTAAACGAGAACATCATATCAGGATATGGGACCTGAATAGTTTGAACGTTGGCGTGTATCACGGAATATTATCAAACTCTACTTGTGATACCGCTGTTATGTTGTACGCTATTTTCCACAATTAGGTATTATGTTTTGTTTGTATGTTATAGAAATAAGCAACGATGGGATTGACATTGTCTAATTGTGACAAAAATCAGAAAAAAAAGAAAAAATCTATCAAAAAACTAGTGCATCAACAGGAACTAATTACCTCTATACAACTATATTATAAATATACCCCTGAAACTGTTTTAGAGAATTCTACCAGCAAACTATAGTTTGACCGGGCTATACTCCTGATCGCACAATCCATTACAATAGACAGACAATACACTAATTAATAAAGTCAATAAAACCGGATGCTTGATAGACATAGCGGTCCCTAACACTCACAACTTATAAAATACATTAGCTAAAAAACCTCCGCTTTACGAATCTTCGATCAGCGTCACGTGACCCTGACGAGAGTTTAACATTTTTACCCATCCAAAAAATGCACAACGCCGTTAAAGAAATTTTCACTTCAACAATAAATAAAAAAAGCATGCTTATAAAAGAGAGTAGTACCAGCCAAGAAAAAATAATATAACGGACCCTTTGTCGAGGCTGTCCTAAATTCCCAAAGATTTACCCCCAATGCACGCCTATTAGGTTAAGTACAATATGTAAATTACTGCAATATTTAAATTGACAACTAATGTAAATTGTATTCTTGCAAATAAAATAATTTGAATGTTGAATACTTTGATGAGAGATCATTTTATTTTTATACACCAGATTGTGCAATTCACTCGGCCTGTCGCAGTATCACTCAAAGATGTCAAAGGATAATTAAGACGTCAAAGGCCGTAAAATTAATTAATGGACTAAATAAATTATTAGTACAACTGGGGGCTTAGCCAAGGCGACATTTCTGTCGATCGATTCTATTTCTACATTCGTAAACGCCGTGGCGTTTTCAAATTTTCTAATGCGTGATCATGCGTGATACGCTCGGCTCTATGGTTTTTCTACAATTCGAGTGTCAAATTTCGTTTGACACGTGACGGTTCTTGTGCATCTGAGTGAGGTAGAAAGAAAAAAGCTACATAGCGTCCATAAGAGCGTCTTTTTCTTTCTCATATACTTCATCTTAAAAAAATGTAAAAAAACAGTAGTTACTGCAGCATAGACATAGAAAAAATAGTGAAATTATGTTTTGAAATGTTTGCGCATATAATTTAATAGAAAGAGACAAAGCTAGAGAAGCTTTTTTTTTCTTTCTCAAATACTATAACTTAAATAAAAACCAAAAAAAAACGGCATTTTGTCGAATGCGTGGAACAAAAATTGCTAGCCAAGCTGCTCTTTTTGACAATCGATATAGAAAGTTAGCGCTTCTATCAATAGAAACACTGCAGAAAACTAGCGTACACTGAAACCCTGCAGAAAACGAGTACAAAACGTAAATTATTTGTATAAAACGAAACAAAATGGTTGATTTAGATACAGAGGCAACGATTGATGTAGGAATTAATCTACTTTCAAAAAATAAATAAAATATAAATATATTTATTACTCTAAAAGTTAAAAATAATAAAATTAATAATATTAAAACATTGAATTCCATGAACTTTTTTATTAAAAGTAAATGGTAAAATAATTAAAATTAAAATAGAAAATACTAAAGCAATTTCTCATATTTTCGGTAATTAAATAGATAGTGCCAAATAGTCGGGTAATTATTATTTAGTACTAGCTAGGGCTGTCCGCCCGCGACTTCGTTTCTGAACGTGACATTAAGGAACACAACAAAAAAAGGAAACATCCAAATCGATCAAGCCGTTCTCAAGTTATATCATAACTAGAAGAAAAAGGGGGTTCTTTTTTTATTATTATAAGATGGGTCAACTCTTGACCTCAATCTTGACCAAGGTCATAGATAAGGTAGAGGATGGAGCGAGTTAACCCAGAAAATGCCTATCAAGGCATTGGTACTTCTACGCACCGATGGAACACAGCAAGCTGTTTGGCGTCGGACTTCGGTAGGTGGTCGCGAAACAGTCGGCCCTTCACAGAGCCTACCACACCGCATGAGACCATAGGACGCCACCTCAGATTCAGAACAAATTGAGGTGTCGTTGTCTGGGGCAGATTAATAGGAGGCAGGTCTCATTTGTGATTCCTTAGTCGGCTCTTACGACACCCACGGAAAGAAATGAGGTGGTGTTATTCTCAACCAACCACCACACGGCTACCGACTTCAAAAAAGGAGGAGGTTCTATGTTCGACTGTATGTATCTTTTTGTATATATACACTAGCATCCCACTCGAGACTTCGTTCCCGTGAGAATTCATGGAAAATTATGTAGCCTATGTTACTCAGGGATAATGTAGCATTCTAATGGTGAAAGAATTTTCAAAATCGGTCCAGTCGTTTCGGAGTCAGAGCCTATTCGTTACATACAAAAATAGAAATCTTTCCTCTTAATAATATTTGCATAGATATATAGATTAAGTTTCAATTGTAATGGTTAGGTATTCTTAGATAAATAAACTAATAAGTATAATGATAATTATATAATTAATTATAATATTAATACAAGTTGATAACATTTTTCAAAATCAATTCTAATAATACATTAAAATAAAATTAAATGTCACAACTTAAAACTAATAAAATTAAATATAAAACACAAAGTTCAAGTTAAAATCCGGCCAAAGTCTCACCCGGAGCAAAGGTCCCCATCACGCTCGCAGCGTTACCGCCGCGTTGAATCGCGATGGAGAGTCTTTGGACCAGGAAAGACCCGGCGCGCGGATCAGCCTTTGCCGGTATCCCTGACAAACGCCTTGGCCTATCTGCCCCAGGGTCCCGCGGTCTCAAACGCGACGGGTAGAAAGGTATAAGTGGCTTTCTTAGCCGCGTATTTAACAGTATATTAATTAATGTATTAATATTTTTTTTACCAGTCCATATATATACTTATTACGTCCCCACCGAGGGGCACGGGCCTCCCTTCGAAACACGAAGGGGATTTAGGCCATAGTCCACCACGCTGACCCAATGCTCGTCTTTCGAAAATTTTCTTGGACGGGCGGGTTTCATCACGATGTTTTCCTTCACCGTTGAGCAAGTGATAATTAGCAATCCGTTCATAAATCCGAAAAGACGAATTTAGTGGTACAGTACAGGTCCGCATCAGGATTTGAACCTACGACCTTCGGATTACAAGTCTGCTAATTACCAACTGGGCTATCACCGTCTATAATTAATATTATTTTAATTTTGATCTAGCCAAATTTTAATTAATTTTTTAAAGATGAAAGATGATTTAATTTTACTAGTTATACCTACATTTAATAAAATAATATAAAAATGAGTCACAAAAGATTCAAGTAAAGGTATTCTGTGGTAAACTATGTGTGCTCTGATCACCTCGGAGCCACCATAGGTGCAGGAAACGCAGAAAGACTGACCTAGGCTAGATTGACCTACCAAAAATAAAAGGATCGAGCTATCATAGCGCAACAGCTCCAAAGTTCGAAGATAGATGGACACTGGGACGAAAAGCCTTCTCCAAAATGTCGCCCATGTATTTTAAAAATGTATTGTGGCAAGCCTAGGACCAAGTATCTCTTGGCAAGCTGTACAGAGGCCAACGTATCAGGTTAGGAGTAACTCTTGACCTCAATCTTGACCAAGGTCATAGATAAGGTAGAGGATGAAGCGAGTTAACCCAGAAAATGCCTATCAAGGCATTGGTACTTCTACGCACCGATGGAACACAGCAAGCTGTTTGGCGTCGGACTTCGGTAGGTGGTCGCGAAACAGACGGCCCTTCACAGAGCCTACCACACCGCATGCGACCATAGGACGCCACCTCAGATTCAGAACAAATTGAGGTGTCGTTGTCTGGGGCAGATTAATAGGAGGCAGGTCTCATTTGTGTTTCCTCAGTCGGCTCTTACGACACCCACGGAAAGAAATGAGGTGGTGTTATTCTTAACCAACCACCACACGGCTACCGACTTCAAAAAAGGAGGAGGTTCTATGTTCGACTGTATGTATCTTTTTGTATATACTTATATACTCTAGCATCCCACTCGAGACTTCGTATCAGGTTACTCCATTTTCGTTGCAAAACCGCCCTTATCGCAACAGCAAAGAGTGCATGCGTGATATGTGGCCAAAGAGTGATATGCATCCCTCCATACATACGGTAACCACCTCTTAAAAAAGTTTTGTTTCTTTTTTACACTTCAAAGATTAAATTGAGAAATTATATTAAGAATCTAAGCCAAGAAAAGTAATTTATGTGAAAATAATTTTAATGAGGAATTATTTGGGCCAGCTTTGAAGAAAATTCCATAAAAGGCGCTGTCAACTACTCGGCTGTATGGAGTTCAATTTTACTTTAGTGAGATCGAAATATTTTTTTTAAAAACCGGCCAAGTGCGAGTCGGACTCACGCACGAAGGGTTCCGTACCATTATCTATAACAACGGCAAAAAAATCACGTTTGTTGTATGCAAGAAACTGTAGAAAATTTATGGGACGCAAGTCCTTAAAATCCGAAGGATTGTCTACCTTGGGCAGAGGAGTAACAATGGCTGCTTTCCACAACGAGGGAACAACTCCTGATATTATAGATCTATTTACTATGGCCATTAAAATAGTGAGTGTCCGAGGTAGCGTGAGCAGAATCATCTCTCTGCTAATTTCGTCTATTCCAGTAGCTTTCGATTTAATCTTCACTTTCTTCAACCGGTAAAAGTGTCATTGTGGATTTTCAAAATGTTTGAAACTCGAAATACGTAAGTTCTAATAGAGAAACCGAAGAAGATCCGGGAACGTCTAAAAATTTATTATTTATCTTATCGGGATTACTAAGGAAATGAGGTAAGCAATTATAGGATTAGTTCACATTTCCCCCTGAGAGAATCCCCCTCAGGGGGGAAAAGTGAACTCTCGTGTAAAATTAGTGCAGAAATCCCCCTTGACATTTAAGAAGAGTGCAGTTTTCCCCCTGATAATAAAAAATATGTTTGGTTTGATTAGATACATTTTCCATGATATATGTATAACTAGCATTCCACCCGGGACTTCGTTCCCGTGGAATTCGGGAAAATGAAGTATTATTATTATTATACTTATATGTATACAACGACTTAAGTTTTTCCTAAGTAAATAAAGTTTTACCCAGAGCGTGCAAGCTTGCCATATTCACCGACGAAGTCATGTTTCCTACTTTATTCGGTAACTTCCAAACCGGAATAAGTACTTTATGAAAAACTAAAATTAAACAAAACTTTTTTTTAAGTGTGGCTCGGAATTAACTACATTAATGTTTTTCCTGCCCATATTAATTTTAGGAGCAATAATGTTCGTTTATCTATACTAATCTATACTAATATTATAAAGAGGAAAGATTTGTGTTTGTATGTAACGAATAAATTTAAAAACTACTGGACCGATTTCAAAAATTCTTTAAGCTGCTACATTATCTCTGAGTAAGATAGGCTAAATAATTTTCCCGAATTCTCACGGGTACGAAGTCCCGAGCGGAATGCAAGTCTCAAATCAAATGATAAACAAAACAAATTATTTCAGACTTTCCTTTATACTTTTTAATATGTTATAAGTTTCTGTGTATCTGTATGTCTGTTTGTGGCATCGTAGCTCCTAGAGGAATCAACCGATTTCGATGCGGGTATTTTGTTTGAAAGCTGCTGTGATGATGGTTCTTAGCTTTATTTGATCAAAATCGGTTCAACCGTTTCAAAGTTATACGCAATAAATGTCGGGGGTTATACAACATTTTTAACTAAAGAGTTATACGGGATTGGGACCGTCAAAAACATATTTTTTGAAATTATCTTTTTTCACAAACAAGAAAAAATATTACCTACTAAGAAATAAGGAATATTAATCCCTCGCTTCTAATTTTTTTAAATATAAACAGATAAGCATCTTGGCCAAACCAGATTCTGGAAGGTCCAAGATGCTGTTCACCATGCCGATATTGGGGCTACGTATAACAAGCTGCGTTCTCATCGCTTTACTCCGACCACACTCCATTGTAATTGTAACATGATATTATGTCTTCAACTCTAAGGTAGCAATTTGGAGAAGCTACCTTACGCATCATATGACCGAAACTATTCAATGGAATAGTTTCGATCATATGATGCGTAACAATCACTAAATCCTGGTGATCCAACTCACACGGGTTAAACCACAGGAACCTTGGAAGACTAGGCTGGATGGTCTTATACCATATGCCTTTCGTAAGCGACCTTTCCTCAAAGTATTCTGCCCATCTCTTAAAACAATTATCCCGAACTTTACCAATCACTTCCGTAAACCATGAAACATAGTGAAATGGGATCTCTTTATAGACAGCATCCTTTGCCAAAAGGTCTACTTCGTCGTTCCCTACAACACCCGTGTGAGATGGAATCCACTGAACTACAACAAGCCTTTTAGACGATAACAATTTCAGAATAATTTTAATATTCGAAAATGCCAATGGAATGCCACGAAAAGGAAATGTGCACTGACTAAGAAATTGCACCGTACTTTTTGAATCTGTGAAGATCACAAAATTGTCACGAGGAACACTTTCTATGTACGACAGCGCCTCAAAGATTGCAATCACTTCTAAAGCTTTAATAGAAATGCCGGAGTCAATACAAAACATCATATAATCCTTTGTTTTCCAATCTAAAAATGCAGCACCATTTTCCCTAGATCCGATTTTGATCCATCTGTAAAAATGTTGTAAGAATTAGAATAGGTCCCACAAAATGCATCCATGCAAACCGACTTCAACTAAGCACGCGTATATGCAGACTTTGGCTTAAGCATCCCACCTATTTCACGTTTTAAAACATTTGTTCGGTCTATACTGGTAACCCACATTTCCAAAGAAAGCATTCCAATCACGTTACTGGTATAAACAGGCACAGGTGAGATATTCTCACAAATATCAATCAAAAGAAGCTTGTTTTTCCAGAAAGAAGCTTCCGAAGAATTTGAAAGTTCTATAATTTCACTCAACATATTTTCAGTAAACAACTTACATCTCAACCAAAATCTGCCTGCAAGATACCGCCGACCTACCGCCGACGTATGAATAAAGGAGGCAAAGAAAGCTCAGCCTCCATAACATGAATTGGCGTGCTCTTAATAAATCCACCAATCACACGTAAACAAGCATTCTGAACCATATCAAACTTTCTCAAATGAGACAATGCACTATAAGAATATAAGAAACTGGCATAAACTAATCAACTCCGAACAATTGCTATGTATAAGCGTCTAAGCTGAGTAGGATGAATTCCAAAACCAGAGCCAGCAAGCGCTCTAAACACGTTCACATACTTTAGAGCCTTTTCTTTAATTTCATTGATATGCTTACTCCACCTTAAACCTTTATCCAGCCAAAGTCCCAAGTATTTAACCGAATCCACTCCTGGCAAGGGCTGATTGTGAAGCTAGATATCGACATGCTCTTTTTTAAACCCACTTTTAAATAAACACATTTTACTTTTACTTGGAGATATTTCTAGACCAATTTCAAACAATAAATAACTTTCTAATCAATTCAACGACTCTTGGATCTTCACCTCGCCTTCAGAAGCAAACTTGCAGTAGCAGTAAACCACAAAATCATCAGCGTATTGGGAAATAAATATTTTCCTTTTAATAAGCATTAGAAATCATGTAAATATAAACAAATAAGCATAGGTAGTAAACATTTTTTTACAAACGAAAAACAAATTAAAGAGTTGAAATAAAATTATCGAAAGGCCCAAACTGTGCCACTAATCATATCTTTTTGTTTTACTCTACAAAAATTATACGCCAGTCATATTTAACACGAGTAATGTCTAAACCAACAAACTAACGGCTAATTCTGATTTTTATATATGTTGTTAGGACCACTTTCCAGTATACAAGTTTGCAGCTTCGAAAGACCTGTGCTAATTTTGCAGCACTCGAAAAACCGCGTAATTTTCGCATTTTTTTAGTATTCTCAATATTAATTCTAAAGTATGCGTTTAAAATTAAAATTTAAACTTTTTTAAAGAAGAACAAAATTGCGAGAACCTGCTCTGTACTAACCGAGAAATTACAAAAAAAGTATTTTTTTTTTTCCAAAGAAAGTGACATTTTAAAAAACCTGATAAAACCTATTTTAAAAATCTTGACTTGCTTTAAGTGGCATCCTGAATGTCTTATAAAATACAGATTTTTTCTATTATATTCTATTCTATGACTTTTAATAATTGCTCTGAATATTGAGCGGAGAAAAAGTTGAACATTGCTAAACAGCAATTTTTTCAAGGCAACCGGAGAAGCCAAACAAAGAAGAGAAAAAGCTAACTCTAGATATTCAACCTGAGCTGCCAATTATTATGGTCTGTGTCTTGCTGGGATTTACTGAAGGCCAAAAGAGGATTGAAGCAAGATCACTATTGGTGGTAACTATAGCATCAGCTAGATTGGCCAGAGACGCCTGAGTGTAGATTTGTAGGTCGTCTGCATACATGTGATAAGTAGGAAGAAGAGAGTGAGGATGTGATAGAGCTGATAAAGATGGCAAAGAGAAGAGGAGACAGCACGCCACCCTGCGGGACGCCAGAAGCGATGTCGCACTATGACGACACAGAGTCGTCGATGCGAATTCACTGCCGTCTTCCGTGCAGGTAACTTTGAAACCAAGTAATCACTGTTGGCGATTAATTAGGTGAATCCAGCAACCCTAGTAGAATGTCATAGTCAACGGTATTGAACGCGTTGCTAATGTCAAGAAGTGTAAGAACTATTAGGTGTCGGTTCTCCATTCCCGAACGAATGTCGTCAGACCGCGAAAATGGACTCTGACTTAGTTTTAACAAATAAAATAGGTATAACAACAAATGGTATTTTATGTTTGCAACCTCTGCTTGTGTGATTCTTTATGAGACTTGTCACAAAATTTGACATTCGTGTTCGCCAGAACTGTCAAATCACGCATTCGTCACAGCGTTTTATTTGTACGCGTAAGCTTGTCTACGAATTGACAACACAAATCTTCATAGCGAAAGCGAATGTAGAAAACTAAATTGTATTTTTTTATTGTATTTGGAGTTTATGGCCTCGTTACAAGACCTTTGGCCCAGAAATGAAGATTTGCTTATTACTTTTGGAAATATTTTCGAGCATGGAAACAAGTCGTTTTGGCATCTACTTGTAATAACCTTATTTTTTCTATGTCTATGACTTGTAATCTTAAAACAAAAGTAGGGGAAAATACCCTTTCCACAGCTGGCGCCAAACTCTAGCAAGCTCACTTAATTATCTATATTTATAAAAATGAATCACTAAATCTGTTGCTAAGCGCAAAACCCGAGAACGGCTAGACCTATTTGTATGATTCTTTTTTTGTTGTGTTCCTTATTATCACGACCAGGTTTATATTTAAAAAAAAGGAAAATCCACCGTGACAATTCCAAAGAAAACGAAGTCGCGGGCGGACAGATAGTAGATTATAATAATTATAAACATAAGCGGTATTAATGTAAACAAATATCCTGTAATTTTTTTGCAAAAACTAAACACCGCTTTTCTTTTAAAATAAAGTGGTTGTCAGTAATTTGGCGGGAAGTAAGTGTAATTGCAGTTCGGAAAACTTTCCACCATACTTGAACAATTTTTTTAAAGCAAGCAACTACTTAAAATATTTTTTTTTGCTTTAATGTTAATTGAAATTATTAAGATTCATGTATATGTATTTACAATGTAGAATAAATTTTCAAACATATGATCAATATTTACAAATATTTTTTAAAATAAATAATTTAAAGACAGGAGTCAGTATTTGGTATTTGGTTGCGAAATTGTGTTTTGGATTGCATTGCAGTGTTGAGAAAAATGGTGCATATTTAAAAGCGTCTAGTTTTAGAATATGGGTCGATTTATGCAGAAATGCGAAGTTTGTAGGTACAGGATCTGGAAGCGTATGGCTTAAAAACCTCCCAATTTGTGAATTCCGCTCTCGATATAATTTTCAAGATTTCTGGTCATTTAATGTAACTCATTAATATCCGAGGGTTGCACCCTCCTAAGTCCTGGAAACTTGCTAACCCAAGAAGGGTAGTCGTGCTGACCCCTCTAACTACCGTCCTATTGCCATCACTTCCATACTCTGTAAGGTTATGAAAAGAGTACTGAACAGCAAGCTGCTGACATACCTAGAAGCTAACGACCTGTTCAGTGATCACCAATATGGCTTTCGCCGGGGAAGATCAACTGGGGATCTTTTAGTGTAGTCACGCACTGCTGCTGCTCGGGAAAAGCCATCGAGTAACACGGTGAAGCTCTCGCCGTGTCACTTGATATCTCGAAGGCTTTTGACAGGGTTTGGCACGCAAGTGTCCTGCGTACGGCGTCCCTGCCAGTATTTGTAGCTAGATTGCTGACTTCCTAAGTGAACGGTCGATCCAAGTAGTCGTCGATGGGTGCTCCTCTGACTTTATGGCTGTTAATGCCGGAGTTCTTCAGGGGTCTGTTCTTTCTGCGACTTTTTTCCTGCTGCATATCAACGACATGCTTTTGCCTGGAACGGTTGCGTACGCGGATGACAGCACAGTCTATCTGTCTAGTGCAAGAGCTGGTAGGGATGAAATTCGAAATGAGAGGGAGGTAATGGTTGAGCGAGTAAACTCAACCTTAAGACTTGTCTCCCAATGACATTAATTTAGTGAGTTTCAATGCCGCTGAAACGCAAGCGTGCCTTTGTCCGCTAAAAGGAGTCCATTCAACATGACTCCTACTTTCCGGAGTACATTTTTGTCTATAACCGATGAGCTAGAACTCCTTGGCATGAAGTTGTCTGCCAACTTTAACTTCTGCACCTCCATCGAGTCTAAGGCTCAGACTGCGGCCAAAAAGCTGGGCATCTTTAACAAGGCTAAACGATACTTCACGCCAGATCAACTTCTTATCCTATAAAATACACAGGTCTGATCGTGCATAGAGTATTGTAGCCACCTTTGGGATGGTTCGGCCAAATACCAACTAGCTGCACTGGACTCGGTGGATGCAGAGCCAGGCTGCTTATCGGTGATAAAAATCTGGTGAAGGATAAGCTCCAAACTCTAGCTCATAGACGCAAAGTAGCTTGCTTATGTGTTTTTTTATAAGATGTACAGTCACGAGCAATAATATAAATAAGTTGTCACAGTGTCTAAAATATCTGGACCTTTACCAATCCAGAATGAAGTGTACAACAATTTGTTTCAAATTTATCTAACCATTAAACTATGTCAAAATTAAGTATACATTTATTCCATAATAATATATTCGAAACAAGATCAGAAATAACTTCTCATTCCAATGTCATTTTTAACTATCCATGACATTTGTCATTAATATGTATACATTTGTATACATTCAATAGACATTCTAGTGGATAAATATAAAGGATATTTTGTTACTTTAGGTATTTCTTGACCATCAAGAAGACTGATGCTTTGACATGACTTTGTCATGACATGACAGCTATAAAATATTTAATAACTTCTATTAGTATTCTTCATTTGTTTTCTGAAACCTTTGTGGGTACCAGTTGCATTGTATGTATGTCGCTAGCTAGACCAATGTTATGGCCAATTAAGTGAAAAATCCAATCCTTTCTAGAAAATAACTCGAAGAAATTGCAGACAATCGTGATTTTTTTGCTCGAACAGAGTTTTAACATGGATTCTTTGGATGACAAAAGCGAAACTACTACTGCAACTAGTATTATCGCGATTACACGAATACGGCTTAGCATTAAACGTAAATAAGTGCGGATTCGACCAACACGAAATCAACTTCCTTGGTTATAAAGTGATAAGTGAAGGGATAGCACCGACTGCAGAGAAAGTTGAAATTATTTCAAAATATAAACAACCAACATTGTAGGCACACGCATTGGACTGTACAGACAGCGCACTCAACCGTATTATTTCTCCCCTACTCGACTCTACCATTATCCAACGCTGGGACAACACTCCCACACCTTTATTTAATACTAGCTTTCCGCCCGCGGCTGCACTTGCGTGGAACACAAGTGTTTTTGTATTTTTTCATACACACACAAATCTTATAAAGGTGTTTTCCCGATTCTCAGACCAACCCAATATGCACACATTTCATAAAAATCGGAGTTTAGTAACATACACCGGGACACAAGAATTTTATGTATTAGATTTAGTAAAAAAAATTTGAAATCAAATACACCCTGTCCCAAAAAATTGTGTCAAGCGGAAGTCCTGAGGTAGAACACCCTTTGGTGCATCTGAAACACCCTCATGTATGTTCCGCGATTTTTATAGTTTTCGAGTTATTTTAATTTTTTGAGGAATTTTTTCAGACAAGTCATTTTTTCATTCGTGTTCATACTTATTTGGCCTAAGTCAGGAGCATCTTAAGATACTTTAAATTAATCTTATTGCAGTACATAAAGGACGCTATTGTCAAATTTCTCGTGCTCTTTACTGTAAAGACAGGGTTCCCTCTCGGTAGGTAGGTATAACATAGGTATAAGTTAAGAAATACACCACCGAAAAATAAAACGGATAGGTTTATTGACGTGTCGTTGAGTCGTCATGTTAATAAAAATAATAATAATCGTTTCGCACTCAAAGGTCCACATTAAGCTCTTTCTTATGTCGTGGGTCCCTTTTGGAAGATACACAAAGAGTTGCCCCCACTGGGAATCGAACCCAGGACCCGTCGATCAAGAGGTAGCGATAAGCCTACTTTTAACCTAACATATATAAAAGAAATAAACATTGTATGTTTACGTGGTGGCTGGAGACAGGGCAGGAGGTGGCTGCAAATGGGGCACAGAAAGCTAGAGATCTGGAGCCTCATGTCTTTTTGTTAATTTCACCAAAACAATAAGTTCGACGTTAGTTTTATTTTATTTTATTGTATATGAATAAAAAAACTTTGTTTTATAATGTTACATCCAAATGAACACTTATTTTACAATATTTCTAGTATTTTTTGTTTTTTGTTTGGAGAGATGGGGGATTTTCCACTAATTCATCCCTTGTAGGATCCTTGTTCATCCCTGAACACTGTTTATAAAAAAAAAATTCAAGAGGAACCTGAGGCAGCTGATTAACTCTGCTTTTGAAGAACAGATGTTGGTGTTCAAAGGCAAAGTGGCTGTTAATCCTGGAACAGAAGAACATGCATTTTATAAAATTAATAATATTATTATTGAGTATGGTTCTGACAGAGTCAAAAACTCTGTAGGTACCTAAATAGTAAATATTCTTTCTTCATACAAACTGTTGTTCTGAACCTCATACCTATTTATGATTACCTACTTATTGTATTATGTTTTATTGTGTAACTATTGAAACGATTTTGATGAAACATGCACTGTTCCTAAGTTGGGAATAACGCATAATAGTAGAGATATGCTCGGACATTCATACATACATAGACTTATGTGGAGCACTAATATTAGACTAACATATACCAACAAAAACCTTCTTTTTATGGAGTTTGTTTAAACAATGATTTGAAATTCTAAAACACATAGGGTTTATGGGAATTGGAAAGTTATAGTTAAATAAATACACCTACTAAAATATGTTGCTAAAACTTACTTTTTTTTGAGATCTTTCTTGCAGAGTTATCAAAAGTAAATATTTTATAGCTAAAATAGATGAGGGCATCATAACACTTGTTTAATTATTGCAGCAGATCTTTTTCCTGTGCGTTTATTGTTGGTCTGATACGACGTTATTGTCACACAACTTTAAGCGTAAAATTCCTGAAAAAGCCAAAATTTGTTTAAAGTAAAGGGTAATACGCAGGCACAGACACGTCCACAGATTACTATTTTATAATATCTTAATGAATTTCAGTAAATAAATCTTGTAATTCATTCAGGTTGTAAACTCACATTTGCTTATTAAATTATGTGTTCCCAACGCATATTTTGACTCTTTCCTTATCTTCATTCACATTTATGCTTTCATTTTTGTTAAGGTAAGTCGGTCAGTGGGTCTTTTTCGGGAGGGAATCTTGTAATCTTCATAAAAAACAAATTTATTTTATCACAATATAATTGTAAACAAATGTAAATGACGTAGCGAAACCAAGCGTCAAAAAGTACGCATAAACGCCTATTGATAGATAGCGCATGGCTAGCAATTTCTTAATCTATGGAGGCTCATGACGTTACTTTTCTACAGTGTCCGTCATTCCCATACATTTTCAACTTTCTATTCGTTTTCTACAGTCGCTGTCAAAGCAGCTTGTCTAGGTACCCTGTATGATGATAAAATTAAGATAAATTGCTAACGAAAAAGGGATGTAAATAAAATACTGATTCCAACATATTTTTACTAGTTTATCTCTGGGTCTAAATTAAAACATGAAAGGGATGTAGTGTATGAGCCTAGTCTCGAGCGCATATGTCACTGGAGGGGGCGGAAGTTAACGCCCGACAGAACGGACGCTTAGTCGATTTTCGCAAAAACAAGATGGCCGCCATACAAAATGATTATTGCTGTATCTCCGGAACTGTTGGACATAAGTGGGGTGTGCTCGAACAAATGTTTTACAGGGGGGTGAGGGGCAGGTGGCTGTCAAATTTTTTTTTCAAGATGGCGGATCCAAGATGGCGATTGAAAATGAAGTTGCTCCGATCCGGACGAAAATCGGTATCTAGGGGGTTTGGGGGTCGATGAGTTTTTCGATTCCACCATTTTCCAAGATGGCCGCCATACAAGGAGTGGTGAGGCGAGGCCGCAGGCCGAGCCGAACCACGACGCCACGTTGCGAGGCGAGGCCGTAGGCCGAGGCGAGCTACGTAAAAGGCGAGGCCGAAGGCCGAGCTCTGCGTAGGGCGTAGCCCGGAGCGTCCCCCCCCCAAATCCAAGATGGCCGCCATACAAGTTTAGATTCTAAAGGCGAGGCGTGGTCGAAGACCGAGCCGGACGCGCGAGGCGAGGCCGAAGGCCGAGCTGAGCCGCGGATAGTGTGAAGCCGAAGGCCGAACTCCGCGTAAGCCGAAGCTTGGAGCGTCCCCCCCCCCAATTCTAGATGGCGGCAAGTTTAGATTCTTAAGGTGAGGCGAGGTCGAAGACCGAGCCGAACGCGCGAGGCGAGCCGCGTATAGGGTGAGGCCGAAGGCCGAACTCCGCGTAGGGCGAAGCCCGGAGCGTCCCCCCCGCAATCAAAGATGGCCGCCATACAAGTTTAGATTTTTAAGGTGAGGCGAGGTTGCAGACCGAGCCGAACGCGCGAGCCGAGGCCGTAGGCCAAGGCGAGCTGCGTATAGGGCGAGGCCGAAGGCCGAGCTCCGCGTAGGGCGAAGCCCGAAGCGTTACCAAGCATATTACCAGCCGACCGCCATCATACCGACATGGGTGTCGTTTAATAGGTTTTCAGGGGTGCTGATTTCGAAAATGAGATCCATTTTGAAATCCAAGATGGCGGACATGGATTTTTTGGAAAATACCGTCATGGGTGTCGTTTAATAGGTTTTCAGGGGTGCTGATTCCGAAAATGATATACGTTTTGAAATCCAAGATGGCGGACATAATTTTCTTGCAAAATATCGTAATGGGTGTCGTTTTTTGGGTATTCAGGGGTGCTGATTAAGAAAATAACATCCATTTTTAAATCGAAGATGGCGGCCGTGAAAAACAAAAAAAGTTAAAAACTTTTTTAAAATTTATAAAGAAAGGCACAACCACGACATAACAAGTTTGATACAGACAAAGGTGATACCACTGATGATCAATTACTGTTTACATTAGTTGATTATTTTAGTTAATAATTATTATGTTAATATAATAATAATAATAATAAAATCATTTATTATCAGGCATCTAAGGCCCATAGATAAATACCTTACAGACTAACATACATATGAATTATAATTAAACAAAATAAAATAAAACTAAGTAACACTATTTCCCGGGTGTTTTTTCGGGGGTGTCTGCAGCCGGGAATCTCCCTCGGAAACGGCGGAACACCACGCCCTCCGGCCAAAAGCTCTCCTTCATGACTGTCTCCAGCATGAACGTCGGGAACCGCACCACAAATGCTTTGAAAATAGCATGGTGATGCGATTCCAACGGTTTCACTCTCTGGAGATCTAAGGGAACTTTTGTCTTCTGCGGTATGTACTCGACGACGTCTTGCACCTCAGTGCTGTAGTGCAGTCGCGACAAGTACACAGGCGTGCTCGGAGCTTCAGCCCGCAGACTCACTTCCGGGTCCGTCGCCGCCGTCCCGCAGCGATTCTTGTTACCCGATCGCTTGCGCTTCTTCTGCACCTTGACGAAGCCATCTTCGTCACGGTGTCCCACTTTTGGAGGAGGTTGGGTCCCAGCAACTGGTGTTTTGCTGGCCGTGACGACTTTAGCGAACGTCTTGGACGCTCGCGTGGTGGTAGCGGCAGTCATATAAGTTTCTCTTCTAAATTGTAAAAGGTAGATGTAGCATATTAGTAAATAAATGGCAACACTGTCACTGATATGACGTACACTAGAGGGCGCTGGGATGGCCCCGGCATCCCCCTGCGTACGCGACACCAGAACGGTGGTGTGTGTGTTGTTAATTCTATTGTGTATTATTCGATACTTCGGGGAAGAAAGGTCGTAAAAGCTATTTTGGCCAAAATGAGTTAATAATGCAGTTTTGTTCAGAATTTCAAGCTCTATCGATCTGTATATTTAAAAAGTCAATATTCGCAAAAATGATGGCTTTTACTACCAAAATTTTTAGAATGAAATGCCTTTTACTTCCAGGATTTTTCAGTCTAAACTACATTTTTTTAATAATATTGGTGTATGTGACAACTTAGTTTCTCCTTTGATTAAGTAAAGGACGTATAAGCCAACAATTTCAACAAACCAGGTCGTAACTCACAACATCATTGTAATCTCGGCTTTTACAACCCTCTGAATAAACTTAATTGAACAGAATGTGACTTTTACACCATTCATTTGCTTTTATTTATAAACAGAAGAGCGAGTTACGTCCCGGTTATTTGATTGTTGTAATTGTTTTTTAAGAATCTCTTTTGTTTTTGGGATAAGGTATAGTTTCCTTTTGATAACTTAAGATAGTTTGAGTGAGTATAGCTCACTTTAACACAAATTTAAAATGAATAGTCACGAAAGAGATAGATATATTTTCCTCGCATTCGCAATTTTTAGCGGTACATGTTTTTGCCTGCTGCTGTTTTACTGATAGTCAAATTTTTGATTACAAAAATGAACAGAAAGAAGAAGAAGCTAGACTCCTTGCAGGAAAGGAAAAATATAGTACAGTCATTGGAATAACGCCACCGACGATCTCCGTAATATGCCATATAATATAATAATTATAATAAACAGTAAGTTCCTGCCCAGTTAAATAATCATGATTTTGTGGAATATTTATAATAGGTGCTATAATAACATTACAAAAGAAAGAAAAGAATCACTGTTCACTTTCTTTTGGTGCATAAACTAGCAACGTTGCAGAGACTGGCTCATTATCTATTCTCGTAAGAAAGATATAAGCCAGACAGAGAACCGATTCTCCTGTCAGTCCTATGACTTCTATAAGTATAACTTACATATAACTTTTGTTTCTTAAGTTTTTGATTTGCTACTAAATGCCTATACATTGAATTGAACATAATAGCTTTATGGCGCAATAATCAGATCTGTGGGTGACGTTTTACAGCTACTATGGGAAAGCCAAAACAAACTTGAGAAGAAATTTTGGAGCAAGACAAGCTTAGACAGCGAATGATCGTGATCTATACACATTTTTATTTAAACATGGCATAAACCATGCACATGTCATGTTTAAAGACTTAGGTACTGTTGTCGAGTTGTCTCCTGTACTGACACGCTTGTACCATCTCTTCCTCAAGACAAAAACCGTACTTAAGTCCTAGAAGCCTTTCCGACCCCTTTAATTATCGACCTATCGCCATCACCTATAGCTGACATTCTGAGTGAATGGTCGATCCGAGTAGTTATCGATGGCTGCTCCTCGACCTGATGGTGATTGATGCCGGAGTTTCCCAGGGGTCCGTTCTCTCTGCGACCCTTTGAGTCCAGAGCCCAAATCGCGGCCAAAAAGATGGGCATCCTTAGATAAGGTTAAGTAGTACTTCACTACCGATCAGTTCCTGTCCCTTTATAAGGCACAAGTACCATTGTTTTTTGAGTATTGCCTTTGGGATGATTCAGCCAAATACCAAATAGACGCATTGGACTCGGTGGATCGCAGAGCCAGAAGACTCATCTGTGATTAAAATCTGGTTGAAAATAAAGTACAAATCCTACCTCATAAACGCAAAGTATTTTGCCTGTGTATTTTTACAAAATTTACTTTGGAGAGTGTGCACAAGAGCTCCGTGAGGTAATTCTTCTATCGGATTTCCAGATACTGCAGTGCAGGGTACCAGAAACTTACCTTGTCAAGATGCCGCGGATCCGCACTGAGTGCTTTTCATCATCTTTTATATTGCGCACTGACAAAGAATGGAATTCCCTGACTGTTTCTGTATTTCCGAGCTCATATAACCTTTAAAGTTCGAGTGAATCTCTTAAAAGTTCGAATGAATAGGCATTTTCGGGGTGAAGTTACTACACTCTCAACCGCATCTTCACCTTTATGCTAGATTGTGGCCAAGAGAAAATCCCTTAATAAATCTTTGCGCGCTTCTTAACTAAATATAAAATCTTTATAATAAATAATTTAATAGAAGTACGTTTAATTAGTCCAGTGTTTTCTTGTAGTTAAAATGATAAATGTAAAAATCTTATATGATGATAAAATAAATCTAAGATAGGACAGCATTCTTCTCATTCTTGTCACGGTTAATCTAATTATCTTGACGGCCATAACTGTGATTCTTAATAAATCCCATATAAAAAAGTTGTTTGAGGGCCAAATACATATATTTGTGTAATTTTAAGTCTTTTCTAAGTTTCTTGCTTATACGAAGAAAAATATGAAAAACAAACATCGTGCCTGTAATTATATGGAAAACACCGTGAGAATGACCGATTTATAACAAACATTTGTTGAAAGTCACTATATTTACAATTGGCCTTTATTTTCATTAAAAAATAATTAAATAACACCTAAAATATTACAGTTATATGAATAAATAACAAAAATTCAATGTTTACATTTATACATTATGTCTAAGCATAATGTTTTACGACATTCTAAAATCACATTAGGGGTTTTTACGCCCGAATTCACACCATACCACTTCCATAATGTCGAATGTAAAGGACATTTTGTCAGAAATTTTGGGGCGTAACTCAAACCTAAATTTTAAACCGCAAGGATATTTTAAATTTATTGTTTATGTAGCTAAAGAATATCACAACTTAAGGATATTTCACTTTATACAATTACAATGGCTATAAAAACGAAAAACATATGTGGATTTAAAAAAAAAAAAATTGTTTTTTGCCTCTCCTGTAAAATGGCATTTTGGCTTTTACGACCTTTCTTCCCCGAAGTATCGATTTGATCTCCACTATAGTACAGTCGTAACTGACAAAAATGGAATTGTTCATAAAAGCCAAAATAAACTTATAAAAATTCATAACTTTGTTTCTATAGAAACTAGAATAGCCATTTTTGGACAGCAATTGTAAAGTTGTGATTTATTTATACTTATGCACTTTAAATTTACTTAAAGTTGTTTAAAAGAGTACTTTTGTGGATTACGCCCTTTGGCATATTTTTTACAATCAACAGAAACGTAGTAAATGTAGACCCTAATGTATGGAATGATTACCTACACCTATTTTTACGGAAAACATAAACGCTGTAACGGATTTCCCTTTATATTTTGGGAAACGTATAGTGATGTAACTATAAGATTATACAGAATGTCACACAAAGTAAAATGGTGCAATCAGAAATGATAACTTTTTTAAAATTGTATAATATTTATTTATGGGCTTTAGCTAAATTTCTTTCAACCTCTTGGGTGGTTAATCAGTCTATGAAACTGAACAACTTCCCCAGGGAAAATAGGTCAAAACATGAAAAAAATATTTTGATCTCCCATACAAAATGCGCTTTGTGCTGATGATTGAGTTCCCATACAAACTTCATCAGCATATAGCGCATTTTGTATGGGAACTCAATTTTTTTTTCGTATTTTGTTTGAACTATTTTTCTTGGGGAAGTTGTTCAGTTTTATAGACTGATTAACCACCCAAAAGGTTGAAAGAGATTTACCTAAAGCCCATAAATAAACAATAAACAATTTTTAAAAATGTTTTCATTTCTGATTGCACCATTTTACTTTGTGTGACATTCTGTATAAACTTATAGTTACTTCAGTGACAGCCCAGTTGGTAATGAGCCAGACTTGTAAGCCGAAGGTCGCGACAAATCCTGTACCACTAAATTAGTCTTTTCAGATTTATGTACGGATTTCTGTTCAACTTGCATACTTTTTGATAATTTATTCAACTGGCACATTTGTCCATCTAACCTTTTGTTTTACACACTTGTCACTTTTTACTTATGTGAAAATAAAACTCAAAGATATAGGCGGATTACTGCATCTTATTTTATTATTAATCCTATTAATAATAATAGGTTATGGGCCCGCGCCCTGCCTATTTCTAGTAAAAGTTTTGTGCAAATAAAAATATAGTCGCGAAAATGAGTGTAGTTGAAGTTGATACGGCAAAAGAAGCCTCGTCTTCAAAGCCCACGACGTCTACACAAGCAGCGCAAATCTCGTTGCCATCGGTGGAGAAACTAAAAGGCTCTACAAACTACGCGTCTGGAGCTTTACAATGAAAAACCTCCTTATCGTTAAGTGACTTTTGGGATTGCGTAGAAAACCCGACTATCAAGAAGTCAGAGCTAGGAGAAGAAGTCTTCCGCAGATTAGATGCCAAGGCAAAGGCCAGAATCTGTCTCTGCATAGAAAACCAAGTGTTTCCTATAGTAAGAAATGCTCTTACAGCAGCAGAAACCTGGGAAAACCTGAAAAGGAACTATGCTGACAGTGGATTACTTCGTCGCCTCAACCTACTTCGCAGACTCTTCAATTCTAAGCTAGAATCACATCAAACCATGCAGGACTATGTTAACGACATAAGGTGCACGCAACAGCAGCTTGTGGAGATAGACCAGAGCGTCGACGACACATTTGTAGGAGTAATAATGCTGACAGGTCTACCGGAACGTTACAACCCCATGGTAATGGCGTTCGAGCACTCTGGAACGAAAATAACATCTGATTCCGTAGCCGCCATTCTCCTGAAGGAAGATCAGCGCAGCTCCAACCCCTCTTCAAGTATTGTAAACACCGCACTCGCCGTCAAGCCGCAACTACCACCTCGTTGTTCATACTGCAAAAAGTTTGGCCACGTCGTGAGTGAATGCAGGAAGAAGAAAAACAAGAAGAACCAAAATAAAAAAGATGTAACAAACTACACTTCAGACGTTACACTTTTATCCTGTTTTACTTCTCAAAATTCACAATCAGTTAGCCGATATTTTGACTAAACCTTTACCTAAATTAAAACACAACAGGTTATTAACACTGTTAGGTCTAACTTGATACTTTTGTAAACTTTGACGAAATGTCTGGTCCAATGATTTGATAGGATTCCTTTTTTGAAATGTTTTATAACTATTGTTGTCTTATCAAACTACTTGTGCTTTGCTTTGTAAATTATGTGCATAGTGTGCGTTGTAAATAGATGTAACTTTTATACAGGGTGTAATTTATATGCTGAGTGTAACTTTTATACAGGCTGTAATTTTTTCACCAATGATAGAGGATGTATAAATTACGGGGAGGTGTTCGACTTGCATACTTTTTGATAATTTATACAACTGGCACATTTGTCCATCTAACCTTTTGTTTTACACACTTGTCACTTTTTACTTATGTGAAAATAGAACTCAAAGATATAGGCGGATTACTGCATCTTATTTTATTATTAATCCTATTAATAATAATAATTTCTTATTATCACTTGCTCAACGGTGAAGGAAAACAGCGGTAACTCCTTCAAACACAGAGTACGGTGTCACTTTTTGAAGCTGTTATATGATTCAAGCTGACTTCTTCATTCTTATATTATGTATTTATATATCTATTATAGTTATGTATCTTCATATTGTATGTATGTATATTTATTATAATTACTTTATGTAAGTACAAGTATGCATTTGATTATATATTTAGTAGGTATTACAGTTATTTTTCTTTGTTCATGTAGTTTCATAGTTATTAAAGTAATTTCTTATATTTGTGATATGCACCTACCACGTACATCTCCCAATCACCCTAAGGTAGACTGGTAGATAATGCCATTAGGCATTAAGTCCACCCATGTACTTTAGTGCATTAAGTTAAATAAATAAATAAAACATCGTGATGAAACCCGCCCGTCCAAGAAAATTCATTTTCGAAAGACGAGGGGTCCACCAACTCGCATCGGGCCAGCGTGGTGGACTAATGGCCTAAATCCCCTTCGTGTTTCGAAGGGAGGCCCGTGCCTCTCGGTGGGGACGTAATGGACTGGTAAATAAAAAAAAAACATAAACAATAAAGAAATCGAACTCACCACATCGATCGTCTGTTGTCACCACTCACATAAAATACACACAAAAAAACAACTTGCCGCATCGGCGCGCTGGCACTGACTGAGGCGATGACGTATCAACCAACCGCGTGTTGGCTCGGGGTAGTTATGAAGCTTTATCGACCAGCGTACATATCAAAAACAATGTTTCAAAATTTCGTTTAGCTAAATAATTATTTTTTGAACTTCTTTTAAAACGGTGTAATTTCAAAATACACTAATGCAATCAAATTTTCAAAACATAGTTAATTAGAACCGTGCCAAGATGCATGACATTACAAACACAGTAACAAGCGGGTGACTAAAAATCTTTGCAAACAGAAACGCTGTAAACGTTACGACGCGCATTATGTGCGGCGGTAAGAACGGTTTAATTATCAGACTGCAGATTTTAACAAACTGCTAAATGGTGTAATTCAAAACCACCAAAAAACACTGTTTTTGTTGTTAGTTACAGCGTTTCATGGTCATGAAGTCTAGAAAAATGGGTCATTTTTTGAAATCGACAATTTTTGTCATAGACTTATCAGATCTAGACCATTCGATAGACAAAAAATTACTGAATAGAACGATGACAGAAAACGATTTTGACAAAATATGTCAGTTACGATGTTTTTGTTTTTCACCGTCGACGTACATATAAATAACATTTAACAAATTTTTTTATCCATACATTTTTTTACATAATTTTTACAAAAACTGCTGGACCGATTTCAATATTATTTTTATTCACGCTCCACTCGCGTAGAGTACAGGTTATATTGTGCACAACTGTGAGATAAAATGTAGATATGACCGTTCCCAGTCTCTGATCTATCTCTGTACCAAATTTCATCAAAATCAGTTCAGTAGTTTAGGCGTGAAAGACGGACAGACAGAGTTACTTTCGCATTTATGATATTAGTAAGGATTTTAGAGTGCTACATTATCGCTGAATAACAGTTACATCAATTTCCCGAATTCTCACGGGAACGAAGACCCAGGTGAAAAGCTAATATTAAATAAATGTCATACCATGGGCTACCGCTTAGCAAAATGTACTACCACCGTGTAACTTAAAACACGTTATAAGTTCTACAAACAAAGTGAAGTAATTAATAAACTAACGTGTATTTATACAACAATTACAAGTTGCGACTACTCGCTAGTGGCACTCGCTTTGAGGTCCGCTTGTTCGCCGTGTGGTGATCGGTTAATAATAACACCTCCTCATCTCTTTCCATAGGTAAGAGGCGACTAAGGAAACAAAAATGAGACCTGCCTCCTAGTAATCCATCTTAGGCAACGACACCTTAGTTTGTTTTCAATCTGAGGTGGCGTCTTATGGTCTCATGCGGTGTGGTAGGCTCTGAAAAGGGCCGTCTAGTTCGCGACCACCCTCCTGCCGAAGTTCGACACCAAACAGCTTGCTGTGTTCCGTCGGTGCGTGGGAGTACCAGTGCCTTAATTGGCATTTTCTGGGTTAACTCACTCCATGGTGGACCTCATCTATGACCTTGCTTAAGATTGAGGTCAAGAGTTAACCCATCCCATAATAAATAAAAAAAGGTCTGTTCACTGAACCTGCTAGGAACTACTGCAGTAGTTCCACGCCCCCCCTGACTACGCGGCGCCCTAGTACTGGGCTAGCCCGGTTATCCTGAAATCCTGCATACTGGGATCTACAGCGTTTATCCACCCTGCACTACACTTTGTGTCGTGCCGTATTCACCTTTACTACTATTTCTCTCTACATTCTACTCATATTCCATCCTATTCTCTTATTACTATTATCTCTTCCTTACCTAACACGATTTTTTTTGCTTACCATTGGGTCTACCTTTTATAATCTTAACTAGCGTAAATTTTTGTGGCAACACTACTTAACCGAATTTAGGCGTGAGCTTATGTATGTAGGTTAAACTACTTAATCACTATAATAAACAGGGTTTTTATTAATGCTATAACTTCTACTCCTATCTTGTACGACCTTTGTAAAACCATAATAATCTTCTCGCAAAATTATTGTACGTATGTATAAGTACTGTAGTATTATATTATCTGTGGTATAAGTAATTATTATTTTTCGTATTATTTTTTGGTTATTTTAAATAATACGAAACAGGAAGCAAGGGAGGAGACTGCAGCTAGATCAAAACCTGTATTGTAGGTCTCCAGGTAACTTTTAAAACTTTATGTGAAATTTCGTTATAAAGATAATTTCATATAAAATATTAAAAGTAAGTATGTGGCGTTTATAAGAGATAAAAATAGAGCGATGCTTTGTTTTGTGGACCAAAAAATTCTTATTGGTTTCTAATCGTCATGAAGTTTATTACAAGATGTAACGGAACAGAACGTCATCTGTTCGTTAGTTAACAAACATATGAAACTTAAACCTTAAAAAAGGAAAATAATTAAATAAGTATTTCATTACAATCAGTTAAGATTAAATTATTCGTAAGTAAATCTAAAACAATAATAACCTTCATTATAAAAAATAAAATACTGAATAAAATCTCATTGGTGCTGCCATGCAACAGAATAGGTGGGGTGGCTATCAATGGGCCACACTTCGGTCAAATCACGAAAAGGCGTAACCAACAAAATGACGATTTTAAGTTTATTATACCATTGCATTTGGAAGGGTGCATTTTATTATATCACGAAAGCTCGTAAGTGAATTCCTTTCCAATGAGCCAGTATCCAAAGTCACAAAGAGCCCTAACTACATTTTCATACATTGAAATTTCTTCACGAAAAGGCGAGTTGCAGTTAGGTCTGTTCATGATACATATTTTTGCCATATCTAAGTTGCTCGAATTCAGATACGTCTATTCTTCACGGACCTGTAGGAACTTGCATTTCGGCAAAAAATTGCATCACGGTCGTTGAAACAGAGTTAAAAAAAATTATAAAAAGTAGATGAAGAGAGAATTGGGTGACAAAAAGTGTGTAATTGTGCTACGTGTGTACTAATTTATTAGGTAAGTATACAGTTTACAACTATTATTGTTAAATAAAGAATTACAACAAACATTAGAAGTTTGAGGTTATAAAATTAAAAATTGGTAAAAAATCCTTAAATATTACTTTGAGAAAATGTTTAATATGTATTTAAGGTTTTGTTTGTTAGTGTATTTACATTAATGGTGGAAGGGTCATTTAAAATTCTTTTTGGTTTTAATAAAATAGGTATACTAGTGTACACTCGACAGCACTTGAATATAATAGTTTCTTTTTACTGGTTTGCAGATCACAACTTCGTCGTCACAGTATCACAAATAATAATGGATGTTTTAGTGACTTGGAGAGATGGTACCAAAAATGTTGTTAGTACCGATGAAATACAAACGGTCAAAAAAGGTCAAAAATTGAAACTTGGTTCAAAAATTAAAATGCTTTACAAGCGGAAATGGTATTATGGTACTATTTCAGCCATGACCACAGATGACTTTTCTTCGGACGACGAACCTCTCAGCAAATATGCAGCTTTAAAAAGTTCTGAATTTTATTCTTGTGAATACAAAGATTGTAAAAACTCTATTCTAACTACATGTCTCCAGTGTAACTGTTTTTTTATGTACAGAGCATTACGAAATATTTGGAACAGAATCTTGTTGTAATCAGCATTTTGTAAAAATAGTACCGTCATCGCCGTCAGATTTGGATCAATGTTTTGGTGATATGGATTTTTGCTCATCTCAGGAAACTGTTTCTTTATACAATTATGAACACGTACAGTATTGTGAGTTTTTTGCCTGCACTGAAGAAGTTTTCAGTTCTTGTCATCGATGCTCTTGCTTTCTGTGCTGGAATCACTTCATAAATGCCGAGTCCTCGTGTGAAAATAACTTTTCATCGGCCGCAAATAACACGCCTTGTACTGACTTTTCATCTACTCCACAAACGAGCATAGAACAGACGTGTGAGTTCATTTCTTGCAATAGCCCCGTTTTGACAACCTGCTTGGTATGCAACTGCTTTTTGTGTGATACTCATTTCCAAGTTAATGCTTGTATAAACCACAGTCCCCAAAATATAACAGAACTACATATGATGACAACAACTTTAAATTCTTCAAATGAAACAGCTGTTTTATTGAATTCAGGTGAGATTTCACCTAGCATTTTAAACTACTGCGAACAATCGCATCCAATATTTTGCGAATACCCGGGTTGTATTAATAATTTAACATCTAGCTGCTCTAACTGTGCTTTACCATTATGCTCAGAGCGTTTTATTGTACATACTGCTTCGTGTGACAGTAATGTTATTCATCCTCAACCCCAAACTCAAAACTTGCAACCAGAAGATTTTATTGTTGAAGGTTCTCCAAGAGAGTTTATTCCAGATAAACCTAAGAGATTTAATAAATTTAAGAGGGCCAAAAGTCTTCGTCAGCACGGTAGAGAGTACATATCACCTTATACAAAAAAAGTTGTTGCAGAAAAAAGAGTTGGTCCGAAATGTAATGTTGATTATTGTAACAAATATGGAAATTATTGCTATTTGTTCGATGAAGAGCACCGTGAAAATATATTGCTTGATTATTACTCTTACGGAAATTTGTCATTACAGCGGGAATTTATCACAAGGTTTTGTGAGAAAAAACCAGTCGCTAGAAGAACTACCACAACAGAATCGCGTCGTCAGTTCACTTATCATTTTTACTTACCTCTCAATGGTAACAAGCACAAAGTTTGTAAGAAAATGTTCTTAAACACGTTAGGAATATGTGAAAAGTCAGTGCGGACAGCATTAGACAAAGTCAAAAAGACAGGAGTTTTAGAAAATGATCGTCGGGGTGGGAGACAAGGGCTATATGTAGAAGAAGACGCTAGAAAACGGGCGGCTGTTGAAGCACATCTAAATAGATTCCCTAGAGTTGAAGCGCATTATTGTAGAAAAGATAGTTCCAAAGAATATTTACATCCCGATCTGACGTTGCGCAAAATGTATGCTATGTTTACAGAAGAAAATCAAATCAAAGTTTCTTTTACATTGTATAGGAACATTTTCAAGCAAAATAATTTGTCAATACTGAGACCGAAAAAAGACATGTGCAGTCTATGTGCGACATACAGAGAAGGTAAACCGGCAGTGAAAGAAAAACTACAAGAAAGGTATATGAAACATCTTTCCGAAAAGGAAGAAGTAAGGAAATTAAAGAATAAAGCGAAGATAGAAGGAAGCACGACCAGTGAAGTTCGTTGTGCTTCGTTTGATTTACAACAAGTTATGTACCTGCCAAAGAGCAATGAGAGCGATATTTTTTACAAAAGCCGCTTGGCAAATTTAAATTTCACCATATACGACCTAAATTCTAAGGACTGCACATGCAATTTGTGGCATGAGGCTATAAGTAAAAGAGGTGCTTCGGAAATAAGCACGGCTTTGTTTTATTTTTTGAACAATTATGACGCACAAAGAGTAAAGAAGGTTTTTTTATTCAGTGACGGCTGCCCTGGCCAAAATAAAAATTCAGTTATGGCGTCAATGCTTCTATACTTTATTGTTCATTCCGAATCAGTGGAAGAAATAAGCTTACGTTTTTTCTGTCCTTCTCATGGACAGAGTGAAGGAGATTCTGTTCACAGCGCAATAACCTATGCAATAAACAAAGCTGGAAATATCTTTGTTCCAAGCCAATTAGTTCCAATCGTACGACTGGCACGCAAAGATCCGTACACTACTAAAGAGTACAATTATAACGATTTTTTAAATTTCAAAAAGTTATCTACAGAGCTTAAACTCCTGCTTTTGAGAAAAGATGATCAAAAAGGCGATTCCGTAAAGTGGACCGATATGGTGGAATTTAGAGCACTAAAAAAATCACCGGGAAAGCTATTTTTTAAAACGAGTCACCTGGAGAAAGAATATAGATCGATAACTTTGAAAAGACAAAATTTAAATTACTTAAGAAACGACATTGAGCCTCTCAATAGAACCCCTATAAAGATCTCCAAAGAAAAATATGAAGATTTAATGTCGATGTGCAGCGGAGACACTCCAATAATAAGAAACCAAGAACATGTGCTCTTCTATAAATTTTTATCTCATGAATAATCTTATTAGAATTTTTTTTAATACTGTATTGTACTGCCGGAGAGAGATGTACCCAAGTAAAAGTTAAAGATTGTGTTATTTGCAGAGGATTGACAATTTTATTAGGTATTGCAAAAAATCCTAAACCGCAGCCAGATTTGCCATCAACTTAATTTTTATTTAAAAATAATATATTTTTTAATTACGAAAATTGCATTTTAAGTAAGCTTGATATAAATAAGTTTTCTTGCTAACAATTAAGCTGTAATGGATAGTAAATTTAGCTGCTGCAGATGAGTTATTTGCAATAATACAAGTAATTCCCATCTTCTGCGAGTCCTGCAACATGATTAAATTTTTTGTAATATAACTGCAATTACTAATACTTACCATTCAATATAAAAACATCATTATAATTTTGTTAGTCATTGTAGTCATGCTTCAATTTTAATTATTTTATTACCTACATAAAGAATAACATCATAGTTATTTTAATTAACAGGTGTCTTGACTCCGACTGTACCTACTTGCTACTTATTTTTAGATTTTTGATTATGATAATAAGTACCTACATAGGTAGGACATACTTACTTAAATTAAAGTTATACTTTACTTTAGACTTTTCATCACTTTTAAAAGAAAATAAAGAAGAATTTTTAGTTGAAAAAAATTTGTTTAGTATAAACAGGCGTAAGTAAACATAATTTGAATATTTTTGACAAAACTTAAACCACGAATGGTCGTAACTGGATCTTTTTTCAAAAAAATAAATTTATCTTATTTTCTAATAAAGTTACATTAATATAATTGGTATTTTTATTTATATAATTAAATTTCCTACAAGAGTAAGCTTTAACATCCTGCTTAAACGTAAAGAACAAATAAATGCATCCCATTAGGTCAACTTAGTTTTCTTTAATTCACTCTCCTGTAAAGTTATAAAAAAACATTTACGCCTTTTCGTGATTATGTACACAATGAGCCACCCAGTCTTACTCCAAAATGCGACGTTGCCAGTCCGTGCAAAACAAGTTAGAACTGGCGCTTACGGTCGCGAACAAGTCTCTCCAGTCAGTGGCGTGATTCCATTCGAAGCGGTCGCTTGGAGAGTGTTAACGTGTTTTTGACGTGGAAAAGTAAAAAAAAAGTAAGTTTATATTTGTTTTCATACTTGCTAATGTATTCACATCGTGATAATTTTTGTTGCTGGGTAAAAGGGTTTCATAAGGTTGCTTTTAAGAATATCAGTGTTAACGCCACATGTTTCTGTTAGAAATAATATAACCTCAAAATGTTTTTAGGTAGGGATGTACACAATGGGTAATTTTTGTGCGTCATCAATGAGCCAATGTCTCATAGTGTACCATAGGGCGACCTATTTTGTACCATTCATAATTTTACTGACTCATTATGTACCACAATCCTACCCATTGTGTACTTCATGCCAATTCCTAGGTAGGTATTACCTACAGATCGATACTTGTATGCCAACTGCTACGCCTTCAAGAAAATTGTACAATTAAATAAATTCATCACACTATTCCCATTTTGACAGCTTTTTTTTCATTAGATGGGTCGGTCTGTAGCTGCTGTTAGAAAAAAAGGAAATATTCCAGCGGAGCGTACGCAGCAAGCAGTTCATCAACATTTGAACTGCCACGTTAGTATAAGTAAAGAATACCTTATACCTTATCAAACGCTGCAGAGGTATGTGTACAAAGCCAAACGGGGTGAATTGAGCAATTAGGACCCTAATTATTCGGTAAATACAATTTGTACCTACGAACAAGAATTGTCTTTAAAGAGTACATTGTTGATTGTGCTGACAAATTCTACGGATTAACAGAAAAACAATCAAATGGCAAAGATAAATAATATTAGAGTTCCAAAATCATGGGACGAAAATGAAACTTTCCTGTTGATTTGTCCCAAATAAATTTACGTTATTGATGGCCCTTTTGTCATTTCATGTTGATTAATTAAGTTTCAGTTTATTTTCTTATAGATTGTGATTGTGACTAGCTTTGAAGCTTATTTTTGTGATAGGTACCTATTCAAAGATTATGATAATAAAAGTACAAACGTTGTTCCTACTATTTCTAAGTTGATTTAAGAAATATTTATTAGATTATGCAACATTCGTCAACAAATAGGATGGGTAGCTACATAATATTTTTGATTTCATTGCTAAGCAAGTTATTTTTGAAGTTTTAAGATTTTTCACCTTTTCGTACGTCAACCCTTGAGCCTCGTGTATGGTGAGGATGCGTGACCCGGTGCCCGATCCGTATCCCTGGTTTTGTAGAGTAGTCTTTTCTACCTGTGTATGAACAAGGTACAGGGTTTCGGACTGGGTTCGATCGATCTGTGCATCTGTATACCTTTCGAGTTTTAAGGAAGCCGTACGAAGTTTCGACGAGTAAATGCCACTGTAAACTTCTCTAAGGGCAAATGCTACGTCAAGAGGGTTCCTATGGGTACACAGAAGCTCCTGCGTTATGGTTCTCATTATTTCAGGGCGGGTGTATTTTAAAGGAAAAAGATTGTGTCGGTCAATATAGGGTAGTTGGTTTCTATCACCGATAAGCAGCAACTCGCTTGCCTTGACAATTTGGGCAGCCATAATAATAGCTCCAAAGTGGTTCATGAGTGCTTCGTCCACAATGAGTCTCTTGCACCTGTCCTTATTCGGTTCTCTAAGGCTATTAACTAGAACTGGGTACCTACCACGATCGTTTAAAAGCATTTCTGTTTAGGATCCAACTTTGAACTGCTTCGCAATTGGAATATGGTACCATGATGGCTTTGCTTTTGAACTGCTCGGTTGTCTATGGTCCATTTTAAATGTCTACATAAATTGTCGCTGGTCTGTCTTTGAATCGCAACAGCGCCAAAATTGAATCGCTAATAAGCCATCATGGTACGAATAAGCGTTGCAGACTTGTTTAGGTCCTAAATTGGATCGCGCTAAGCGATCATGGTAAACCTCCAGATGCAAGAGTACGCACCTTGGATCTGGCGAAACCTCCAATACGGCTTGCAAGTTTGTCTCTAAGGTCTTTTGCCGCTTCGGTTGTAGTTGTGACTACCAGGTCTTGTTCAACCTCAAAACAACCCAGGTTGTTTTGCCACATCCAGGAACTCCATTTATCCATGATATGTTTGGCGCAATACATTACCATCCTTTGCTTCGCGCAGTCGGGTAAAAAGACCTTTACTGGAATAGTAGCTCTTGTCGCTGTTCGACAAAGTCTATTTTTCTAGGAATCAAACTCGACTCTGTATGAATAAATTATATGATTGAATATTAGATCCTATTTCTGGTAATCAAAGTTCAATTTGCATTGTATAAAATAAAATTTCTGTAGGAATAAAAATCCGTTACAAATTCAAAAGTTCTGTAGAAATAGAATAAACAAACAAGATCACGTTCAATATTATAGATTTTAGCGTGAAATTGATTAAGAAAAAAAGAGATGCAGCTCTACATTCTGTCTCGTTCTCACCTATATTTTACAGAGCAAAAAAGACAATTCTGTCAAAGTAACGTCAAACCGGTTTTTTGCAAGTTTTATAACGCAATACAAAATTATAGAATGAAACGGAGAAACACTTTTCCAAATAAAACTTTATTTGTCTCTTTCTAACTAATTGTATGTATGTATGTATGTATGTAAATTCTTTATTGCTCAAAAACAGTGTTATACAAAACATTTTATAGGTAATTCAATAGCAAAGGCGGACTTATCCCTGGAGGGATCTCTTCCAGTCTACCTTAGAGTAGTTGAGAGGAGACACAGGTGACGCGGGTTACGATGCAATTAAAAAAGATTAAAAAATAAAAATAGTAGTCAGAATTACTATTCTAAAGCGGAACAAAACAAGTAAATACCTAGTAATATAATTGTTTGCACTTAAGTCTTATAAAGAAGCGAGCAATGGTCGTTTTTGTAAAAATAGGCGCATCCCAGAAATGCCGAGTGTGGAGATCACCGCTGTCACTGTCACAATAAACACACACTATCAAATATGTTTTAAAAAAGTTTAAATGGCTAAGGCACTTACATTCAGACAGCTTCAAAAATGTAAAAAAATTGAAAATATCTATATATCTATACATATAATTTAGAAGAAAGATCTGATTGTTTGATTGTTTGTTTGTTTGTATTGAATAGGCTCCGAAACTACAAAACCGATTTGAAAAATTCTTTCACCATTAGAATCCTATATTATCCGGGATGAACATAGGGTACATGATTTTCCTGAATTCCCACGGGAACGAAGTTCCGAGCGGAATGCTAGCCTGAAATAACCGCAAAATTAGGTAATTACCTTATAGCATTAACTTATATCTTAATAAAATAGGATTTTTAAATGTTTTTCTTGTATTACAAAGTGGAATCGAGACAAAATAGAAAAACCGATAAGTATAGACATAATATTGCAACCCCTAATACAAAGGGATGGCTCCCATAAGTTTTTTTAATGCGGTAACTCTAAATTTTTTTTTATGGTAGCACCCTGCTGACAGATCTAGTGACAGATTTTTTTTATTAATGAAGGGTTCGCTCTTGACCACAATCTAGCCCAAGGGCAAAGATGCGGTCGAGAATGTAGCGAGCTCACCCAGAAGAAGCCTATTCACTCGAACTTTAAAGAGATTCGGGTTATATGAACTCGGAAATACAGACGCAGGCAGAGAATTCCATTCCCTAGCAGTGCGCAATACGAAAGATGATGAAAAGCGCTCAGTGCGAATCCATGGGATATCAACAAGATAGGGATGGTACCCCGCGGTGCGTCTGGACGTCCGATAGAAGAATGAAGCAGGCGAAATGAGCTCATGCAGCTCCTGAGCACACTCCCCGAAGTACATCTTATAAGAAATACATAGGCAAGCTACTTTGCGTCTATGAGCTAGGGTTTGGAGCTTATCTTTTACTAGCTTCCTGTCACCGATGAGTCTCCTGGCTCTGCGGTCCACCGAGTCCAGTGTGGCTAGTTGGTGCTTGGCCGAACCATCCCAGAGTTGCCTGTAATACTCCATGCACGATCGGACCTGTGCCTTATAAAGGGAAATGAGTTGATCGGGCGTAAAGTAGCGCTTAACTCTGTTGAGGATGCCCAGCTTTTTGGCCGCTGTTTGTGCTTTGAACTCGATAGAGATGCCGAAGTTAAGGTTGGCAGATAACTTCATGCCAAGGAGCTCAAGCTCATTGGTGATAGGTACAGATGCACCCCGGAAAGTAGGAGTCAGATTAAAGGAACTCCGTTTCGCGGAAAACAGACACGCTTGAGTTTTGGTGGCGTTGAAACTAACCAGATTTGTGTCACCCCAATGAGAGACAAGACTTAAGATCGAGTTTACCCGCTCCACCAAAGCTCTCCTCTCAGATAGAATATCATCCCCCCCGGCTCCCGATCTGGACAGGTATCTCTGCATGACTGTACTGTCATCTGCATACGCAACAACTCCAGGCAAAAGCATATCGTTGATGTGCAGCAGGAAAAGAGTCGCAGAGAGAACGGACCCCTGAGGAACTCCGGCGTCGATAGCCTTTAAGATCAGAGGAGCAGCCATCGATGACTACCCGGATCGATCGTTCACTCAGAAAGTCAGCTATCCAGGTACAGAAGTCGGCAGGAATGCCGTACGCAGGCAGCTTGCTTAACAGACTTGCATGCCAAACCCTGTCAAATGTCTTCGAGATATCCAGTGATACGGAAAGAGCTCAGCCGTGTTTCTCGATGGCTTCGCCCCAGCAGTGCGTGACATAGACTAGAAGATCCCCAGTTGACCGTCCCCGGCGAAACCCATATTGACGGTCACTGAGCAAGTTGCTGTCTTCCAGGTATGTCAGCAGCTTGCTGTTTAGTACCCTTTCCATAACTTTGCAAATTATTGAGGTGATGGCGATAAGTCGATAGTTACAGGGGTCGGCACGGCTACCCTTTTTGGGTACTGGTTGCACGTTAGCAAGCTTCCAGGACTTGGTACGGTTTTAGTCTTAAGGGAGAGACGGTACAGGTGTGTCAGTACAGGAGACAACTCAGGACCACAGTACCTCAGGACTTTAGCAGGTATCCCATCAGGACCGCTCGCTTTATTCACGTCCAGACTCTGAAGAGCTCTGCGAACCTCTTTGTTGTGTATGGTGACTTCCGGCATTGAGAAGTCAGAATGAGCTATTGATGGTGGTTGATGAGAGCCAGTGTCCAGACGAGAATTGTTTGCAAAAAGAGATGCAAAGAGATCTGCTTTCTCTTTCGCAGAGTGAGCTAGCGATCCATCAGGTTTCTGCATAGGAGGTAGCATTGGACGGTAGAAATTGGTTTTGACAGACTTTGATAGGGACCAGAACTGCTTACTACCAGGAGGGTAAGATGCTAATCTGGTCCCTATTCTGCTAATGTGTTCGAAACGAGCCTTGCGGATTACCTGTTTGCAAGACTTGGCTGCAGAGTTGAATGCCCTCTTCTTCGAACGAACCCTCCTAGCCCGGATTCTGCGATCGCGGGCTTGGACCCATGCCTGGTATGCTGCTTCTTTACGAGCCTCAGCTCGTGCGCATTCTACATTAAACCAAGGCTGGGCTTTGTGACCGAACGGAATGTCGGAGAATGGATTAAAGTATTCCATTCCCTGCCGTATCACATCCACAATCGCATCAGCCGAAATAGAGGGGTCATCCGAAGAGAAACACATTTGCCTCCAAGGATAAGATGCAAAGAAGTGCCTCATCCCATCCCAATCTGCTGACTCGTATCGCCAAACTCTCCTAGTGCCTTTCAGACTCATGTCTGGAGGAGAACAGATCGATACGGATTTCACCAGACAGTGTTCAGATGTTCCCAGTGGGGCTGAAACCGCCACTGAGTGTCTGTTTGGATACAAACATTTTACAATTTGGCGGATAACTGGCGTCACGTGTTCTTTTCTTGGTTCAGTTAGTTTCTTATTCGTCATATTTTGCACTATTTTTCATATGATATTGTAGAGTTGTAGCCTCCGTTCCTCCGTTTGTTTTGTAATAAGTGTAATTTTAGTGAATTGAGACAGGACTCATGAGATAGAAACTCCATAACATGGTGTGCATTTTGTGTTGTGTTTTTCTTTTGACTAAATAACGATGAGTGTCGGCTGCCACCGAACTTGTGAAATCTGCGGTGTGAAGCAAAGACATAGTGAAAAGGAAGAATACTTTGCTAGATTTCCTATAAATGGAAACCGGTAAGTTAGTTTCGGTCGGGGCGTGTAGGAAAAGGAGCAGCCAACGGGACACTAACCTTTAGCTTAATATTAACTTCAATCTTTCTGCTTCACAGAACCCAATGTTCTGCCCCTCTTCCGACACGCCGACCTTTTGCACTTGAGTGCAGAACAGGAAACCTACGTGGGTACACCGCCATATAGGTGTGTGACCGCCAGAAATACTTCAGAGGCGCAACATGCAAGTGATAATTTGTTGCCGTCAATATCAAAGAAAAGTTTTTACTTCTTTCTTTCCTCGCAAATGTGTTGAAAAACGTCGTATGACACGCGTGCGCATTGGATATTAACACACTTGTAGCATAATACACTATTATTGCACAAACACAGTAGGAAACGTTTACATAAAAAATTTTGTAATAAGTTTTGCGTGGTAATACATTAAAAAAAAAACTTGTATATAAAATTGGAGGTCCTGATTCACTGACTCATCAACGCCTAGCCCAAACCCTTAGACCTGCAATGCTGAAATTTGACAAAAAGGTGTCTTTTATGTTTATGACGCAAGCACTAAGAAGGGATTTCTTTTACACTTTTTAGTAGAATCTGACCGACACCGCAATATCAGACAAAGAATGTTTGGGTACAGCTTACATGGAGCACAGATTAATTGTATGTTGGCGGATATTCTGTCTGACAGTGCGGTTGGGCTATACAGATTTCTGGCAATTCCTTTTAAAAACTGTACCTGAATTGTTGAATAAGGTTTAAAATTGTATCTTCTAGTAGGAAATGTATGTACAGAGTAACACTATGAGGCTGGCATAACAAGCTAGATTGGCTCAAGCCTCGTTAAATATTAAGATAAAAAAATAAAATAAAAGAAATTCAACCCCTAAGGGGATCAAAGACATTTTGACTCGAAACTTTTTCAAGATATACCTTGAAACAAATAAACGGACACGTGTTTTGCGATTTTTCGAATATCATCCCCTAAGGGGGAATGAAACGGGTGACTAAAAGGGTTCTTTGCGCGAGCGAAACCGCGGGAAAAAGCTAGTATATATAAATACGCGTCGATTTATGAACCTCCTGTTTTTTTTCGTTGGTTAAACAAACAACGCAAATGAACATGAATTTATAATTAATTTCAGTTGCGTCGACTAGCAAGGAACAATGTGTGCCATTGACAACTACGAGAAAATATAGGTTACGTAATACTACATTATGCTACGAGTGTGCTAAGTTGGATATTACATTAGAGACGAGTTCAACGGAGCCGAGAATGTAATATCCAATGCGCACGCGTGTCATACGACATTTTTCAACACATTTGTGAGGAAAGAAAGAAATAAAAAACTTTCCTTTGATATTGACGGCAAGAAGTTATCACTTGCATGTTGCGCCTCGGAAAGTATTTCTGGCGGTTTACCCTCGTAGGTTTCCTGTTCTGCACTTGAAGAAGAATTTTTTTGTGTTGTATTTCTGACAATAATAATAATCTGATGAATACAAATGCCGTTTGTAAAAACCAAGTGAAAACATCTGAAAAGAGGCGCGATTATTTTTTCTTTTTTCGCTCGCAAAATGAGATGCACATTGACAAGTATGCCATACGGCCTTCATACGGCCAAATAATAAAAAAATACTTAACTATATATTTTCACGTTTTAGCATAAATAAATGATAATTTTCTGTTAAATTTACATGATTTAGTGGAATTATATTTTTATTTCCAAATAGCTAAATATTATACTTAATTGTAATTAAAAAATAAGATAAGATCTCTTTGCTCTGATCTCTGTGCTGTTTAGAAAAAAAAAACATTATGTCCTATTGCTTTATTTTTATTACTCACGGGCTGGGTAATACATATCTTTAAGAACCTTAAAGCAATGACATAGGACCCACTTTATTAGCAAATGTGTTGAAAAAGAAAATTACTACACATCTCAAGTGTCTTGATCCCGTGCATGTTTCCAGTTTTTATAAATACCCATTCAATTTTCCTCTAAAAACTATCTTCATGGTTAAATGGCGTCAATATTATGTACTAGCATTCCGCTCGGGACTTCGTTCCCGGAGAATCCGGGAAAATTATGTAGCCTATGTTACTCAGGGATAATCTAGCATCCTAATGGTGATAGACTTTTTGAAATCGGTCTAGTAGTTTTAAGTTTATTCGTTACATACAAAAATACAAATCTATCCTCTTTATAATATTAGTGAAGATAACATGATTACCTCAACAAGGATTATAAGCGTGGGTGTATTCCAAAACTTGGCTTGAAGTTGGCTTTACGAGGTATGCAAAACTAAGTGCAGCCTACTTAAAGTTGAAACTGGGTGATTTTAAATAAGTGAAAATTAGGAATGTAAATTATACATACATATGCTCACGCCCATAATACCTAACGAGGTAGGCAGAGCATCAGAGGATCTAGAACCACTAGATGCAACTTTTGACACAAATTGTGAGAGTTGTAAGGTGGAACAAGTTGCATACTGGGGTGAGAAGTGCCGCCCATTATGCCTAAAGCAAAACCCTCGCATCCCTCTTACATACTTTTACTGCATACCCGGAAAGAGTAGGTAGCTGGTATATTCTAAGTTTTTCTTTCACTCTCGGGCCAGCATGGCAGCATCTACAAAATTATACAACTTTCCCAAGGAATAAGGTAAAATATAAAATAATATTTTGCTTCTTCATAATTATCCTTGCACGATCAGCTAGTAACTATATTTCTATCACTTTAAATTGTATGATTAATTTTGTTTTTTACTTATCATTACTAATGTGTGAAGCTTTGCACAACAGCGAATAGCCATAATTTACAAAAATGAAATTTCAGTTGCAGGTAGTTTGCAACCTTACGTTCGGTTGGCGGTGGCGCTGCTGGTCGGGGTGGTTGTCAGCAATTATATTAAATTTAAATAGTTCTCAATTTCGCCACCTTAACTGATAAAAAGGCCTCTATTCCATCGCCACACAACGTTGCAGAATCGGGGCCCAGGTGTGCGTCAGAATGGCCGAGTACCACACATTTTTTTATTTTAATAAAAATATTTAGATTATCAAAATATTTTTGGTTTAATCAGAAATTGTTCTAACGTTGTTTGGTAGACTATTTACCTTGTCTATACAAGTTAGTTCAGTCTAGATGTAAATCCGTGCTTGCAAAAGGTCGGGTCATTCTGAATTTTTTATATGTTGTTAAGACCTAAACCAATATTAAAAAACCAGATTTGCAATTTCCAAAGTGCTGTGCGAGCGGCGGTGTGACCAAAAACCATGAAATTTTCGGATTTTTTTCAGTTTTTGCTCAATATCTTAGTGAAGGAAGGGTCTGATCGGTATGATTACTAAAGATACTTTTAAAGTATAGTAAATTTTCTACAATTTGAGATTCAGGCGAGCTCTCTACAGCTATTGGTTCCCAAGTTACAGTTCTTCGAAAACATGTTTTTTTTGCAAAAAGTGATTTTTTTCAGAACGTTCACTTATTTTGTGAAATATCTTGTAAAATATGCATCCCACATCAAATGTTAAGTTGGAGTAAATTTAATTAGCTTTCATTTGAGATCAAACTAGTATCCGTATACCCAGCGGGTTTAAAACAACAACTACCTAAAGTAATATAATCTGACAGTACCTCTAAGAAAAGTAATATAAATTACGTAGGTAATGTGTTTTGGTTGCCAAATTATGCCTTTCTTTTCATCTTTGACGGCCCAGGTTTGAGTTCGTATGAAGATAGTTCCTCGTCGACAGTGATGGACGCTAGGAGAGGCGCCCAGTCTGTATTCGGGTCATCTTTATCATCCGAGCATTTCAGCCCCACTTCCGGGACGTTAGTGCGCAATTTGCCACCGCATGACTGGCAAAGGACTGAGCAGCGGAGCCCAGCCTTTCTACACGAGCAGCTCCCAGGGCACCCTTTCTTGCATTTACAGGAAATTTTTCGCAGAAGGGCAGGAGGTGCGGGACCCATGGTGGTGGGGATGGGGATAAGTCCCTGAGAAGACATCTTCCACTCCCAATCAGTGGGATTCAAGTTGACTCCCCGCCACTTCTGCACTTGGAGGTAGCACCTTGCTGCATGGTGGCCTGTGGCATCCTCTGTCGGTGACAAACGGGCAAGGTTTATGTTCATTGAAGTGACAAACGTCTTATACCTGAGGAAATTCAAAGTGTCCCTCGCGATGTCACCCCCACATAGAGCCACAAAGCACTTGATGCCGGCTTCTTTCACGGCTTGTGGGGTGGAGTCTGGCAGAAGGAAGACCTCCAATTGGCTAGCAAGTGGTTCATTCTTACTCAGGAGTGTGGTGATTTTGGTCTTTCCTTGGCCAAACGGTGCTGAGGTGGTATCGCACCCGGTAAAGGCGTGGGTGAACAGTATCGTTCCGGTTTGTTTTTGAAGACCTGTATCTTGGGAACCAATAGCTGTAGAGAGCTTGCCTTGCTATCAAATTGTAGAAAATTTACTATACTTTAAAAGTATCTATAGTAACTATACTGATCAGACCCTTCCTTCACTAAGATATTGAGCAAAAACTGAAAAAAATCCGAAAATTTTATGGTTATTTTGGTCACACCGCCGCTCGCACAGAACTTTGGAAATTGCAAATCTGGTTTTTAAATATTGGTTTAGGTCTTAACAACATATAAAAAATTTCAGAATGACCCAACCTTTTGCAAGCACGACCCCCTAATAATATTTAACTTGACTGAGCTAAGTATGGTGATAAAGGTATACAACATGCAAGTTGAAATGTTTTATATATTTTTGTAATTGTCTTAAGATTCTTTTTGTACATAACACCTAGGTTTGGGGTTTTAACTTTCTAAACCTGTTTCGCCACCCTTATTTAGGCAGAGTAGATAGGTACAAAATATTAGTATATTTGAATTTTAAGATATTAGTCTATTTGCCTGTATCTATCCCCTTTTTTGCTACCTCAGCAATTTAACCAACCTTTTTCATGTCCTTTGTTAAATTTGGTCACTAGTTGTAAATTTTCTTTTTCTGCTTTTAAATTCGTTGACATAATTAAGTAGTACAAAATTCAGCGATAAATTTAGAAGAAAGATACCGCCGAAACACAAAAAATTCAGAATGACCCAACCTTTTGCAAGCACGACCCCCTAATAATATTTAACTTGACTGAGCTAAGTATGGTGATAAAGGTATACAACATGCAAGTTGAAATGTTTTATATATTTTTGTAATTGTCTTAAGATTCTTTTTGTACATAACACCTAGGTTTGGGGTTTTAACTTTCTAAACCTGTTTCGCCACCCTTATTTAGGCAGAGTAGATAGGTACAAAATATTAGTATATTTGAATTTAAAGATATTAGTCTATTTGCCTGTATCTATCCCCTTTTTTGCTACCTCAGCAATTTAACCAACCTTTTTCATGTCCTTTGTTAAATTTGGTCACTAGTTGTAAATTTTCTTTTTCTGCTTTTAAATTCGTTGACATAATTAAGTAGTACAAAATTCAGCGATAAATTTAGAAGAACGATACCGCCGAAACACAAAAAAAGGAGACGAGATTTAAAAAATGAATGAAAGTATTTAATTAAACAAAAATTATTACAAAAATTCGACGTTGTCCAAGAAAAATATTGATTATAGAAATTGAACAATTAAATTAAATTTTAAGGTGTAAACCGAAACTTAACATACAGGATAACCTAACACGCAAAACAATTTTCAACGTATGGATATTTTGTTTGAAAATGAAGTGTAGGACAACTTTGAACAGTTACAATACCATACATAAATTTAACACCTACACAAATTTAAACACATGGCCAAACAATAAATTATTATCTGTTGCAAATAGGTAAAATAAATTCGACGTCGAATAAATACCCCACCTACTTGATAGATAAAACTAAAACTGATACAATTGGCACATTTTGACAAAAATAAATTAAATAAATTTAAGGTAATGGATAAAATACTTAGCTACTGGTCTTCCAGAGGCCGCTGGTCAAACCGCTATGGAATGGAGGCTGGATCAGGTGGATTGGGTTGCTCAAATTGGGAACACGTCTGTCTGAACTCTCAGCGGTAAACTGCTAACTTTTTATGTCATATATTGAACGCACTGAAAATTTTGAAAGTCAAAAAAAAGGCTCAAATAATAACATTTCCAATATAAATTAAATTTAAATTCTTCCAATACAGCTCCAAATCAAATTAGAAATTATCTCATGTATTTTAAAACACTTCATTTAAAAAAAAAAACAACTTTCACTAAGCAAATCGTGTCACATTTCACCAAAATTTTTTGTCGAATGGCCTGACAATTTCAATTCCAAACAAAATCAAAAAATTAAACAAATTCTAAAATTTTGAAATATATTGAATTAAAAAGAAAACTAGACCGGAAAGAACATAAAAAAGATCGCAAGCAGAAATGCTGCAACAATTTGAACACCCTGTATACCCAAAAAAAAATTTTTTGCCAACCCTACAAAGAAAAACTAAATTTAGTTTAAGTTAAGTTAAGTTTAAGTTAAAGTTAATTTAAAGTTTAAGTTTAAGTTAAATTTAAGTTTAAGTTGAAGTTAAATTTAAGTTTAAGTTGAAGTTAAATTTAAGTTTAAGTTTAAGTTAAGTAAAAGTTTAAGTATAATTAAATCCAGTTAAAAAAGAAGAGGTCGATATTAAATAAAGAAACTTAAATAATTCCAACAACAAATAATCGCGCATTAACAAAAGTAGAACCAAAACATTAATTAAAACTACTTATACGCGATGACAACAAAGTTTACTAATTCGAATAGAAAATCACGAAATTTACAAAAAGTGCAATGTCACAAAACATCACAACAAACAAATTAACCTAAAAGGAGAGTAACTGGGAACAACATCCAAAGCTATTTTTCAAGTACCAACTAAGAACAACACGCGAGCAATACCTAGAAGTTACAAGAGAAATAAACACAGCCGGGAATCCCAAACGAAACGACTCAACATTAAAACCTAGCCCTAAATAACTAACACTAAGAGATATCAACAATAGAAACAACAAAAATTAACTACCTATTACGTAATAATTTACGTAAAAGTTTCCTAAAACTTTCAAAATGTCAACAACTGACGACAAATAGCAAACACCACAGACCTAGACTTCAAAGAAAATAATGGACTGTCAGTCAACTCGGACTTGACAGTCAAAAATAATGGTTGCCATCTTCTATGTCTATGTTGCCACCATAATGGCCATGCAAAACCATACCATAAATATAGTTCAACTATGACGTCCACAAATGTAAGACCACAAAGCAAAAAAAATTGCCAAAGCAAAAAAAGATAAAATGTCTTTGGAAAAGAACACTGACCTCAAAGACAAAAATCGAACAAATCAAACATGACAGGTAACAATGGCTGTACAGCCCACCCGACCAATGAAAAAAGAAAAAAAACATCTTTGTCTAAGGGCAAAAAGATATAGACCCAAAGACGACCAAAAAGGAAAAGAAAAAAGTACTTTAACCAACGACGAAAAAAAGACGTTATTTTAGTATATCTTTAATATGATAAGTACCTGAGGAAGGAGAATTGACATCCTGTAACTCATAGACCTGACGGGAAACTCTTCGAACTACACGACACTTAGTGAATCTGGGTGCAAATTTACTCGAAAAATAGTCAGCACCAGACGAACGTGAGAAGTTCCTACGCCACACAATATCACCGATATTTAAAATGAGGGGGTTACGACTTTTATTATAATAACTCGCATTCCGTAAAAACGCCAACGAAAGACTATCTGAAACCTTAGCAAAAACCTGATCAAGGGAAGAGAGCGCAGCCGCACGTTCAACGCGACTCTCAGCTAAATCAACGCCTCGAGTCTCGCCTACACGCCGTGAACTGACATCTAAATGAACTTCCCTTCCAAACATCAGAAAATTGGGGGAAAATCCAGTTGCCATATTTATACATGAGTTCAAGTATAGTTTCACTTTGGGTAATACCCTGGCTCAACTTCGCTGGTCAGTTTCAACTAAAATACTGAGACAAGTGACCACTGACTGGTTATAGCGTTCAACAGGGTTTGCTTGCGGGGAATAATAAGGGGTATAATAAGGTGAAGGAATACCATAGGAAGCCAAAAATGTACGAAACTGGTTACTATGAAAAACTGTTGCATTATCACATAACAACGTAGGCGGAACACCATAGCACAAAAAGATATCCCTCTCAAGTATGGTAGCGATCGCTTGACTATTTACCCTTTTTAAAGGATTTAGCCAGACGTATTTAGTGAATACATCAACTATAGTTAAAATATAGCAATAACCATAATACGCCAGCGGTAGCGGACCAATAATGTCGAGAGAGATCGATTGCATCGGTGCTGTAACCTCTTTAGGAAATAACATGTGGCCTCGGGGTTGAGTATTTGAGATCTTAAAAGCTTTACAAGTCTCACAAGTTCTAAGCGCTTCTGAGACAATATGAAACATGTTTGGCCAATAATAAAGGGACTTTAATTTATAATAAGTTTTATTAACACCTGGGTGAATAGAAGGTAACTCGTTATGTACCTCAGAAATTGCGTTTTGATACTGTTCTGAAGGCAATACTACCCGCCATGGGTCTTCAGACAACGGAAAATCAGAAGACATCCCACGGAGAAGTATTCCGTCATTAATAACATACGCTGGAAACATCTGAGGGTTGTTAGAAACACCATCATAAATCTTTTTATACCAAGGATCAGAAGTGTTAAAAATACCTTCATTATAAGAAATAATGCCCACATTTATGGGGTTATGTGACAGTGCATCAGGTACAACGTTATGAACACCCTTTCTATGAATTATGTCAAAGGTATACTGAGAAATAATGGTCGCCCAGCGTGCTAGACGACCTGAAGGGTTGTCAAGTGTCAATAACCATTTTAAAGCAATATGATCGGTGATAACAGAAAAAACATTTATGGCATGCGTTTTTCTTTCGTTAAAAAAACACTCTAATTGTCCTGAAATATAAAAGAGCCGAACCAGAAACAAGTTCGTGGAACCGACGCACAATATACGAGGATGGAATGTCAGAAGCGAACATCCGTTCTTCGATGAGCTGAAAGAAATCCTTCACGCAGGTTTGTCCATTAAAACAAATATTCCATTTTGACAAACTAACGTCACGGGTGAAAAGCTGTTTGAGTCGCGTAGCTTCATGAGCAGAAATAGACTGTTGATTCATTCTCTGCAAAATAGGACTAGCACGATAAGGCGTCTCCCCAATATCTTGCTCGTAAGCGGCCTCTTCTGGTTCAACATCATTGACAGTGTCCTGATTCAGCGACATTTTTAAACAAAATGGTATCCGATGTTAGAAATAAAGCAAAGAAAACGATACCGTGAAGTGAACAGAACGTTAATTATAAGTCATACTACATGAAAATTCCCTAAGAGGAAATACTACCTAATTAGGGGAAAAAAAATACCTAATAAGAAAAAATACCTAATAGGGGTAAAATACCTAATAGGGTGAAAAAGAAACGAGTTGAACGCGTTGTTTACTACGTTAAACAACAAACTACGGGAATGGGGAAAGGGTAAAATTTTTCTTTATTTTAATAAATAAGAACGAGTTTTTCATGTTAAGTAAAGTTATTTTTACATCAAAAATCACATGACAAAAAAAAAACAATTAAAATGAGCCACAAAGTCACACCAGAACGTCGTAGGGGTTTAAAAATCCAACATTCCCAATGGGGTAGACAGAGCTTCAGTGGGTTATAGGTTATCTGAAACAAAATAAAACAAAAAAAAAATTATGAAAGCGACAGCGGCACGGAACGTGCCCACCGTATAAGTAAGAAAAAAAAAGGAAAAAAAAATTAATCAATGCCACAGAATAGTAAATGGACAATTACTTACCTCAAATCCAGAGTTTTTTAATCGCGGGCGCCAGATCTTCAGCGATGAATTTCAGATCTTCAGCGATAAAATTTAGAAATAAAGATACCGCCGAAACACAAAAAAAAAGGAGACGAGATTTAAAAAATGAATGAAAGTATTTAATTAAACAAAAATTATTACAAAAATTCGACGCTGTCCAAGAAAAATATTGATTATAGAAATTGAACAATTAAATTAAATTTTAAGGTGTAAACCGAAACTTAACATACAGGATAACCTAACACGCAAAACAATTTTCAACGTATGGATATTTTGTTTGGAAATGAAGTGTAGGACAACTTTGAACAGTTACAATACCATACATAAATTTAACACCTATACAAATTTAAACACATGGCCAAACAATAAATTATTATCTGTTGCAAATAGGTAAAATAAATTCGACGTCGAATAAATACCCCACCTACTTGATAGATAAAACTAAAACTGATACAATTGGCACATTTTGACAAAAATAAATTAAATAAATTTAAGGTAATGGATAAAATACTTAGCTACTGGTCTTCCAGAGGCCGCTGGTCAAACCGCTATGGAATGGAGGCTGGATCAGGTGGATTGGGTTGCTCAAATTGGGAACACGTCTGTCTGAACTCTCAGCGGTAAACTGCTAACTTTTTATGTCATATATTGAACGCACTGAAAATTTTGAAAGTCAAAAAAAAGGCTCAAATAATAACATTTCCAATATAAATTAAATTCCAATTCTTCCAATACAGCTCCAAATCAAATTAGAAATTATCTCGTGTATTTTAAAACACTTCATTTAAAAAAAAACAACTTTCACTAAGCAAATCGTGTCACATTTCACCAAAATTTTTTGTCGAATGGCCTGACAATTTCAATTCCAAACAAAATCCAAAAATCAAACAAATTCTAAAATTTTGAAATATATTGAATTAAAAAAAAACTAGAACGGAAAGAACATAAAAAAGATCGCAAGCAGAAATGCTGCAAAATGTATGTTATGTTTACTACCGTGATTAATATTAAAGGTGAATCAGTGCCTTTTACATTCCTTGAAACATGCTGAAAGGAGTGTTAAAAGCACCAATAAACCCATGATATTGATCAGGGTAGCAGACACAATATACTCTTGTACTGCTGTTTTATGTCCACGAATTCAAAATCAAGAAAAGATAATTTACTGCGATACAGGGTGAAAAAGAAACTCCTAGCTGTATTCAAAATCCTGAACCAGTATCACTTACTGAACTTTTTTTTTGGGGGGGGGGGATTTTTTTTTCCTAAACGTAGACACCACTCGGGTGCACACTCCTAGCGTTACCCACACCCCTCGCGTGCCTGGTGTAGGAGTAATGTCTACGTTTAGGCAAAAAATTAACTATTCCCAATGAAAAAATATTAAAAAATATTTGTTTTTAATATAAATGTGTTCTTTGAGTGATTTATATAAATCTAAAGGTAGTCTGATTGCAATACACCTACCTATATTTTTCCTACATATGCGATATTCCTAATAATACTAAGACTGAAATCACCGGGCGTAGCTACACTTAAGATATATTTAGTAGGTACTATAACGAGAGGGGTAGTCGAGAGGATAAGAGATGCCAAATAGGGAATGACTTTTAGTTATTTATTAGAGGAAAGAACTATTCTGAAGTGAAGCTACGGAAGACTGTGTCAAAATACCAGTATTACCGTCCAAAGGAAGTTAATTGTTTATAATTACAAAATAACTATCAAAAGGCTTTTCAAGTAGACGAATAACGACCTCTCTACAGTACCTAATTATCTAGTAAACACATTTTTACTTTAAAAATACGTTAAATTCTCAAATATCTAATATAGGATAAGATTGAAAGTGTCAAGCTTAACGTGCTCTTGACTGTAACCACCTAAATATGATAATAAAAGTAAAAAAATGCTTTTATATACTAAAACAAGTACAATAGAGTTATCTAATGTTGTAAGGAAGGTAAAGACTTCAAATTATTTTAATTTTGTTAGTTAATATTGTTTTCATTTTCAAAGCTCTATATCTCCGAAAGTATACAACTTTCGAAATTTTTTCAATCAACACTTTAGTTTCTTAATATTTTTCTCTATCAATTGACGCAACTTTCATCAGTAGCCGCAAACATTTGATTTCTCCATAGTAGGGCTCCTTCGGGTGATCACCTTGAAGTTTAGGTATACAAAGGGTTCATACAAATATATTCGATGCTCTTTCATTTAATGCACATCTACTGGTTACGTACTTAGTTACTCATACGTACTACCTCACTGATGAAAAAACAACGCAAATAAACATGAATTTATACTTGATTTCAGTTGCGTCGACTAGCAAGGAACAATGTGTGCCATTGACAACTACGAGAAAATCGGTTATGATTGATAAAGGTACGTAAAACAAAATTACTACACATCTTAAGTGTGTTGATCCCATGCATGATTCCAGTTTTTATTCAATTTTCATCTAAAAACTATTTTCATGGTAAAAATGTAGTTAGCGAAAATTAAGGATGTGAATTATCCTACAAAGTAAACAACTTTCCCTATGAACATAGGTAAAACATAAAATAAAAGTTCATGTCTCCGTACATTTTGCGCGATCAGCTGATATGCTTTTGCATATGAAACCAAAAAATAGTATTTTTTTAATATTATTATTTTTTATTTACATTTTACTGTTTTATGGGCCTGGTTTCATCACCCTGTAAAGTTTTGCTGAGCCTTTATTGGTCATTAGTTATTTGCACTATTACTAACCGGCCGGTTTGGTCGAGTGGTAGTGACGCTGCCTCTTGATCGGCGGGTCCTGGGTTCGATCCCCAGTCGGAGCAAACATTTGTGTAAAAAGCAGATGTTTGTTTTCGGGCCATGGGTGTTTGTGTTTGTCTTTATGTGTGTTCCAAGGGACCCACGACACAAGGGAAAACCTTAGTGTGGGCCTTTGAGTGTGTAGCGTTTATTTATTTTATTTTTTTATAATTTTCTTCCAAAATTATATGCCAATATTGATTTTAACTACATCCTAATATAATGTTATTCACTGTTGCTATTAGGTAATATATATTTTTATTGTATATTTCAGATACTTCTTCAAGAAAAAGAAGACTATTGCGACAGTTGCAATCAACTAAATTCAAGTTGGCATCTTTGAAAAAAAGTGCAAAACTAATAGAATCGTTAGATTCTACGCTTCTTAAAGAAATAATAGAATCTGCAGTAAAAAACTAAAAACAGAAATCACAAGGAAAAATATATATGTTATAGGCAACGTGTATAATCCGGCATTGTATAGAATACCTAGGCATTATACCTAGACATACAACTTACGAGAAAAGATCTGCATTGGCAATTTACAAAAGATCACCGAAACCTTATAGCTATACCTGCAGCATTTAATTTCCTTAACTGGCATTAGGACGCTGCATCATATCCTAAGAAGAATGCCCCTGGAGCCTGGAATTTGCCAGTCGGTGCTGCAAGTCAAGTGAAGTCAAGTCAAAACTCTAGATATACCTGTGCCTGAACTAAGCTAAATGTACCGGCATTAGGCGATAGAGGTCAAATTAAGAAATAAATAACATAAACAAAAAATGGTTAAAAAGTCTTCAGGTAATGGGAAATAAGTGACGTTATTATTTTAAACATCTAAATATATATAACCTGGACGGATCGAGCTGAAATTTGGCATGCAGGTAGATGTTATGACGTAGGCATCCGCTAAGAAAGGATTTTGATCAATTCTACCCCCAAGGGGATAAAATAGGGGATGAAAGTTTGTATGAAACTTTGTCAATTTTAAACCGATCGGGCTGAGACTTTGCATGCATAAAGCTACTAATGACGTAGGCATCCTCTAAGAATGGATTTTTATAAATTCCACCCCTAAGGGGATAAAATATATGATAAAAGTTTGTATATATCTTCTTAGATTTTCGACTGATTGAACTGAAATTAAAGATTGGAGCTACTATGATGAAGACGTTCGCTTAAATAGGATTTTGATAAATTCAACCCCCATGGGATGATGGAGGATGGATTAGTTTGAAATGTATTAGTTTGAACCTATCAGTACCTAGTGGAACGAATAAATTAAGACGAAAAAAAAAATTTTTAGTTCTAAATGTTGACAATAGATGGCGTTAGTGGTATTTTAAAACGCGCTATAACTAACAAATCAATATATAATATATAAATTAATAAACATATAAGAGGGCTCCCATAAAAAAAAGTTATTTTTTTGTCGCTTATATGGATAAAATTACCTCAGAAATAACTTTAGTTTTGGCCTAAATACAACAGAATGTAAGTATTTAATGCGAGAGCGAAGCGAGCGCGAATTTTTTATTTTTTTTGGCAGCCATTTTGGATTAGGGTAAACTTCATCGTAAATGTTACCCTCTTGAATTATTCCAAATTTTTTTCATTATTAAAATTAATGTTCCGCAAACGGATTGCTGAATCGTAAAACGTTCGTAAGAACCCCTTCTATCTTTTAAAAAGCTATCCCACTCGATGATATCGGCAAGAAAAAAATTCATAGCCCTTTCACGTATATGGGAAACACCCGAAAAGTTTTTTTTCCACAATTTTATTTTTTAGGTCTGTCAGCGCAATTAATGTATGTATAACCATGACAAATAGTTTCCCTTTTAATTTAGTTGTATATTCTACCAAGGTGAATGTTTTAACATTTTTAGAAACAACCGTTTAGCTGGTAGAGGGGTAGACACTTGTTTTTAACAAAAAAAAATCACTTTAAAAATTAATTTACGCAAACGGAGCGCTGAATCGAAATACGTTCTTGGTAAACCCCTTCTATCTTTTAAAAAGCTATCCTATGATTCACCACTTGATGATATTGGCGAGAAAATAAATTCATCGTCATTATACGTCTATGGGAGACACCCGAAATTTTTTTTTATCAGATTTTACTCTACAGCTCTGTTGGTGTAATTTATATGTATACCATGCCAAATTTTAGCTCTGTAGAACCAAAGGTTTTTTAGGAAACCTGCGGACAGATGGACAGACGGACATGGCGAAGCTATAAGGGTTCGGTTCTACGGAACCCTAAAAACGGCAAACAGTCGCGTTTGTTGTGTGGAACCCCCCTTCAGTAATTTTATTCTATTTTTGTTGTTAAAGTAGCACTAAATACATCATCTGTGAAAATTTTAATAGTATAACTATCACGGTTCATTCTATCTATAAAAACGACAAAAAATCACTTTTCTTGTATGGGAGCCTTCTTATATGTTTATTAATTTATATATTTTATATTTATTTGTTAGTTATAGCGCGTTTTAAAATACTACTAACGCCATCTATTGTCAACATTTAGAACTAAAAAATTTTTTTTTCGTCTTAACCTCGTAAGTCCCCGCGTACTTATACAAGTACAAATTAATGATAGCAGTTCATACCTGACATTTTAACTACATAGATAGAGTAATAACCTAACGTACTTACCCAAGTACAAAATCCTAATTCCCCGTTTACCGTTTTTTTTTTTGCAATGGTAACACTAATACGGTCCTTATCATTCTTTACTCTATGGTGAGTTCCGCCATGTTAGACAGGTTACGTCAACTGTCAGTGTCAGTGTCACTTTTTCACAAGATGTCTACGCGGTCCGGTCGTCGGTCAGCACGAGGTAAGAATATCTCTTTAAATCCATGTAATCATTTGTTTTTTCTATTGTTTTATGCCTGAAGTAGTGCCTATAAACATTGAATATTGTAAAATTATAAATCTTTAAAAGCAAACTATATATTTAAGGTGATTCGTGACTGGTCAAAGAAATTTGTACTTGACGTGGTACATTAGGCGTTTGTTACATAAACAACCGCTTATAATTTGTATTTGTGGTGGTACGTTCGGACTTTATTACAACCGTGTTTTTTTTATTCTAGCAGTTAATGACGAGCAGATATCACAACTTCTCAATGACTCTGACTTCGAGGCCTCTGATGATGAAGATGTGTATATTCCTGAACCCGACCAAGAATCAAATAGCGACTCGTCTTCGTCTTCGGAATCCGAAGATGGAGAAGCAGAAGTTGCAGTACGCGAACGTGGACGTGGATGTGGTCGAGCCCAAAGTGCTCGTGGCCAACGAGGTGGACGTAGCCGTGGTAGAAGCATAAGTACAAGGGCGCGGCGTGTTCAAAGTGCAAGAGGTAGATCTGAGAGTTCTAATCCAGGTTTTGAAGTCCCAGACCCGGTCAACCGAGATGCAGAATGGTGTGAAAATAATGAAATGCAGTTTTCTAATTCACCTCTGATACAACCTGATTACTTGCCGATGAGTATAGACGAGACTAATTATAATAAATTCACTTTTATCGATAACTACATCCCTGAAGAAATTTTTATGTTAATAACTGAAAAAAGCAATCAAACTTTTCTACAAAGAAATGGAAAGACCTTGAACCTGACATTAAAGGAAACCAAACAAATTTTTGGAATAATGATATTAATGTCATGCATTAAAATTATCCAGTTCAAAGGATGTATTGGGAAAGAAACTGGAGGATCGACATAATAGCTAATTCTATGTCCCGTGACAGGTATTTCCTCATTCGCAATTCGCTAAAACTTGTGTACGATGATGACGTAAATAAGTAAGACCATTACTTGACAGTGTTCTGGCTGGCTGTCAAAAACATGTACCTGAGCAACAAATTAGTCTGGATGAAATGATTATCCCATTTTCCGGCACATGTGGCATGAAACAATATTGCCCGAATAAACCCAACCCAGTTGGGCTAAAAGCTTTTATTTTGGCGAATTCTGATGGCTCGGTCTGTAATATGGTTATATACCAGGGAAAAACTACCTTTCCGTCCTACACTGATGCTGGTTTTGGATTAGGTGAAAGTGCTGTTTTGAAATTGAGCGAAATTTTGGTGCCGGGATCAATCATTTATTTTGACAGATATTTTTCTACAGTCAAATTGGCAAAAGAACTTTCCAATAGAGGCCTCAAATGTGCCGGCACATTAATGAAAAACATAATACCTGCAGCCACCAGAGATGAACTCGAATCCGATTCAAGCATGAAAAGAAGAGACAGAGGGAGCTATCAAGTATTGACTAACACCGAAAATACTATGGCAATCACGAAATGGATGGACAATAAACCTGTTATAATGCTCTCAACAGCTCACGCAGCTTGTGAAACAGATGTTTGTTCCCGTTGGTGCAAAAAAGATAAACAGTATAAACAAGCTGTAAGGCCAGAAGTTGTCAAACAATACAACTCTAAAATGGGTGGGGTAGACATGGCGGACCGATTGATTGCAGTTTGTCCGGCAAGAAGTAGAACCAAGAAGTGGCCTGTGAGGTATATATCTCATATGATAGACCTGGCTATTTCTAATTCATGGCTTTTGTACAAACGGACAGAAATAGAAAAAGGCGTTCCAGTAAAAAAGATACAGCAATTGAGACATTACAAAATGCAATTCGGTGAACAAATATTAGAAAAGCATCAGCTGGACGAACTCAACGAGGTGGAAAATGATTGCGAAGAACGATCTGTTAAACGGCCCGTAGGTAGACCAGGAATAGTGCCTAAACCGTCAAAAATGCGACGCTTACATGGCAATATCCACCTACCAGAAAATCTAGACAAACAACAACGATGTCGTCTCGCTGGGTGTGTCAAAAGAAGTTTATTTAAATGCTCTGACTGTAACATAGCTCTTTGCCTGAACCCGACGAGGAATTGTTTTAGGGCCTTTCATATGAAATAAAAACAATTTCTTGTCGTGTTTAATTGATAAAAGTGTTGATCTCTTATACTTGACTGTGATTTAACTCTAAAGTGTCAATTAACTAGTACGTAAGGAAGATTATTCGTTATTGTATGTGCTCTATTTTGATAAGTAGGTACAGTGATACCGTTATTCTTTGATTTATAAACGTTGATTATGCTTCAATTGTCTTTAAAAAGATTGTTTCTGGTGTTATAATGTAAAATTGTTAATTTAAGTGATGTTTAGAAGAAAAATATGATTTACTTTTGATACTAAATAAAACCTTTAACTTTTTTCACATTGTTTTTGATGTACTGCGTAAAAACCTAATGTACTTACACAAGTACAAAATATTTTCAATGTTTATCTTCCTAAGGAGGTCCCATACATCACAAACATACCGTAAAAAATAGAGACACTGTTGTCTCACAGTAATTCACTTCCAAAATTACCTAAAACCGACATATCTTTGTCTCGGTCTAAAGCACTATTCTTGATTCGTACTTGGTATAGTAGGTACAGCCGGTAGCTATGACTACTGATCTTAAAAAAACACAGGACTTACGAGGTTATTTTATTCGTTCCCCTAGGTACTGATAGGTGTAATATATTTAGGTAAATAAAGTGAAACACGTCCGATCGTAACAACCGTATAATGCAGACTGAAACCTACCCTCACAATACTTACAACTTAACCTACATACCATTATTCCCCCCTTTAAAATAACCCCTTCTAACAATGGTAGGTACTTATGGTAATATACTATTTATAGTACTTATGATAAGATACATAGAACGTCTTCGTTGGTAGCAAAGTAACAAATACAGGTAAATATTACTGTCACTTATGCGTGAACTTCAATTTTTTTCCAATGCTTATTAGTAGGTGACATCGTTGCAAATTAAGTTTGCAAATTAAGCAATTTAAGTAAAAACAAAATTAAGTAAGGTTAAAAAAAAAACATACACTTGTGCTAAAACAAAACAACTCAAATGTGTTTTTTTTTTTTTTCTTAAAAATATTCATCAAAACCGAATCGCAACGGGGGTCTCCTTGCGCGGTTGCTTTTTCGTGTGGCTTTCGTTTGTTCCTCATTTGTTGAGGTATTCTCACGAACATCACTTATGTTCAAGTCGGCGAAAGCCGCCCTTGCGGATACCTGAGGAATCGCGGCGCCCGCGCCCGCGTCCGCCCGCCCTGAGGCCGCCCCACCCGAGCGCAACTGGTCGGCATGACGAGACCAACGTAAACCGTCCTCAGACTCGACTTCATACAAATTGCAACCCTTCCTGGGAATGATAACCCCATTAGTCCATTTTTTACCTTCGCGAAAATCCCGAATCCAGACTTGTGTCCCCGCTTCCCATTGCCTCTCTGAACCTAACTTGTTTTCGGCTCTTTTTTTTATTCTCTCTGTCACCGATTCTACTAAGTCGTTTTTTAACAAATCTAGTCTTGTCCTAAGAGTTCTTCCTAGTAACAATTTACTCGGCTTCTCACCCGTCGTGCTATGTACGCTATTTCGGTAGTCCATTAAAAACCTTTGTAAAAACGTGTTATGTGGTATTTTCATCACATCCGCTTTTTTTAATGCTCTTTTCACCGTGCGAACTGCATTCTCTGCTTCGCCGTTCGACGATGGGTGATACGGGGCCGATGTTACGTGTTTAATCCCATTTTTATTTAAAAAATTACTGAACTCATCGCTTGTAAATGGGGTCCGTTGTCGGACACCAATTTTTTTGGCAGGCCGAATCGCGAAAATATTTCTTTTAATTTTAAAATCGTATTACTCGCAGTGGTCGTGGTCATGTGAGCGACTTCAATCCATTTTGAATGTCCATCCACGAGCACTAAATATGTGTTACAATTATGGGTAAAAAAATCGATATTAACTCGTTCAAATGGTTCACTTGGCCACGACCACGGAACAATAACCGACTTCGGGGGCATGTCTGCAGAGAGGGCACACGTTCTGCAAGCGGCGCACATCCGTTCGATGTCTTCGTCGATCCGTGGCCACCATACGTAGCTACGCGCTACCCCCTTACACTTGACAATACCGAGGTGTGCACCGTGCACTTCCTCTAGCACCGCGGCCCGCAGCCCTGCCGGCACCACAACGCGGTGTCCCCACAGCAGGCAGCCGCCCTCCACACACAGCTCGTGTCTTCGCCGCCACAAGGCGTTTAGCTCGACGTCCGCTCCTAACACTGAAGACACAGACGCCGGCCACCCATGTTTCGTGTACTCTAGCACTTTAGATATAGTTTTGTCCTTACTTGTTGCCGCCCTTATTGCTGCCGCATCGATTGGAAAATTATCTTCGATAAATTTTATAAACATTTCGTCGCAATTTCGTAAACTCTTCCCCTCGATCGGAAGACGGGACAATGCATCGGCATTATTCGATTCTGATTTAACATATTCTATGTCGTACCTGTACCCGGACAGTAGAATCGCCCAACGTATGAGCCGGCCGGCAGCTGTGTGTGGTAAATCTTTTTTTGAACCGAAAATAGTCGTCAACGGTTGATGATCGGTACGAAGTGTGAATTGTCGACCATACAAATAAGAATGAAATTTTTTGACACCAAATACGATGGCGAGCGCTTCGCGCTGTATCTGGCTATAATTAACCTCCGAGGCCGAGAGGGTGCGCGACGCGTACGCCACCGGGCGCTCCGCCCCGTCCGCCTCGCGCTGCGTCAACACCGCGCCCACTCCCCGCGCGCTCGCGTCGCACCACAAAATAAGAGGAAGATTTTCATCGTAATGCCGTAGCACGGGGCAAGAAGTCAACACTTTTTTAATGTTTTGAAATGATTCCTGCTGCTCATTTGCCCACTGCCAAGTCACCCCCTTTTTAAGTAACTTATAAAGCGGTGAAAATATCTCGGAACATTTGTTTATGAATTTTAAATAAAAATTCACCATACCAATGAAGGCTTTTAATTCACTGACATTGCTTGGTTCCGGGGCGTTTAATACCGCTTCTACTTTTTCCTTGTCCGTTCGGATTCCCTGCTCAGATATGATGAACCCTAAATAGCTAACCTCTTTAGCAAAAAACGTGCATTTTTCTTGTCGAATAGTTAACCCTTCTGCCGCTAATCTCTCAAAGACCGTTGTTAAATTACGGATGTGCTCTTCTTCCGTGGAACCGGTTATTAAAATATCGTCTAGGAAATTAGATACATGAGGGATGCCCGCAATCACCCGTTCCATTATCCTTTGGAAAATGGACGGTGCCGAAGCTAATCCGTACACTAATCGGTTATATACATATAATCAACGATGCGTATTCACTACGGTATATTTTTTAGATTCATCTAAACACACCTGACTGTAGGCTTCCGACAAATCGATTTTCGTGAATCGCTTCCCCCCACTTAAGTTATTGAAAAGGTATTCAGCTCGGGGAAGCGGATATTTATCTACTTCTAACACGGGATTAACGGTACTTTTGGAATCCCCACAAATTCTCAGAGTCCCATTGCTTGTTAATACCACCACCAAACAAGAAGCCCAGTCTGAGGACGTAATAGGAGAGATAATACCTTCGTTTTCCATGCGCTGCAGCTCAGCGTCAACGCGCGGCCTCAGCGCCAGCGGCAGCGGCCGCGCGCGCCGGTACACGGGGCGCGCGCCCTCGCGCACACGCAATGTCGCGCATTCACTAGTTAACTTTCCGAGCTTACCACTAAACACTGTAGAAAAGGTCTTTATGAAAGCTTCCTTATCAAACTGAATTCCCTTGTAAGATAGCGACCCAGTTTTAATGCACTTTTGAAGAGAGTTCACCACAATAACGTCCATGTTAAGCTCTTTCAGCCATTCTCGTCCTAATAATGGAACGCCACCCTTATAAATTACGAATAACTTAAGCGGTTTCCTATATTCACCGAACTTAACACTAACCTTAATATGTCCCAAGCACTTAATACAGTTTCCGTCATAACCTTTTAAACTATACTTTTCGTGGACGTCCAGAACACAATTCGCGAACATTTGATTGTACATTACGTCACTTATACACGAAATCGGTGAACCGGTGTCGACGTGCATACGTAAAGGTCGTCCTTCCACCTCGACCTCCGCTACGACGGGCTCACTGCCGCTCAGCTGCACCATGTACAGGCCGCTCGGGCCCTCGCCGCACCCGTCCTCATCCTCGCTGTATACACCGGCACCACCGAACGTCTCCTCCTCCACGTCCAACCGGAGCACTTGCTTTTCTTTGTTTTCACGACGTTTATTCGGACATACACGTTTCAAGTGCCCTTCTTTCAAACAGATTCTACATGAATAATCTTTGAATCTACAGTTATTTTTCATATGTCGATTACTACCACAACAATCACAATTGTTTTTCTGTAACGATGAACGAGCCTGCTGATCGCGCCCGGAGTTGGTGGCCGTGCCGCTTCCGCCGGCGCCGCCGGGCCCGCCAGCCCGCGCGCGCGCCGCGGCCGGCAAGCTGACCTTGCGCCCGGTGCTCAGCGCATGCATCGCCCCCTCCGTCGCCCCCTTTCTAGATTGTTCGACCGCCGCTGCGTCGATCGCCGCTGTTTCCAACATACTCGCTATTTTATACGCCGATGCATAAGTCGGGTTTCCTTCACTGAATAATTTTTGTCGCGTATGTTCGTCATATAATCCACAGACAAACTGATCCCTTAGATTTTCGTCTAGATTTTGTTTAAAATCGCAGGTTCTGGCTAAGTGCTTTAGCGCCGCCGCAAACTGAGCGATAGATTCGGTCGTCGATTGTACTCGTTTCCTAAACTTATATCGCTCTGCGAGGATTGATGGAGTTGGTTCGACGTGTTGCTTAACAATGCTTATTAATTCCGAATACGGCACTTCCGCAGGTTTCTTAGGAGAACACAAATCAACCATTAAATCGTATGTTGCATCACCCACACTCGCGATTAACACTGCCACGTACAAATCCTCTTTGGTATTGTTGGCCTTGAAGTACTGCCCTAATCTGTCTATATATGTTTGCCACGAACCACTGTTCAACTGAAACTCCGACAATTTGCCTATGGGAGACATATTTCGCGTAATTAATTGCGTTAAGACTGCGCCACAGTAATATATTTAGGTAAATAAAGTGAAACACGTCCGATCGTAACAACCGTATAATGCAGACTGAAACCTACCCTCACAATACTTACAACTTAACCTACATACCAATAGGTTCAAACTAATACATTTCAAACTAATCCATCCTCCATCATCTCATGGGGGTTGAATTTATCAAAATCCTATTTAAGCGAACGTCTTCATCATAGTAGCTCCAATCTTTAATTTCAGTTCAATCAGTCGAAAATCTAAGAAGATATATACAAACTTTTATCATATATTTTATCCCCTTAGGGGTGGAATTTATAAAAATCCATTCTTAGAGGATGCCTACGTCATTAGTAGCTTTATGCATGCAAAGTCTCAGTCCGATCGGTTTAAAATTGACAAAGTTTCATACAAACTTTCATCCCCTGTTTTATCCCCTTGGGGGTAGAATTGATCAAAATCCTTTCTTAGCGGATGCCTACGTCATAACATCTACCTGCATGCCAAATTTCAGCTCGATCCGTCCAGGTTATATATATTTAGATGTTTAAAATAATAACGTCACTTATTTCCCATTACCTGAAGACTTTTTAACCATTTTTTGTTTATGTTATTTATTTCTTAATTTGACCTCTATCGCCTAATGCCGGTACATTTAGCTTAGTTCAGGCACAGGTATATCTAGAGTTTTGACTTGACTTCACTTGACTTGCAGCACCGACTGGCAAATTCCAGGCTCCAGGGGCATTCTTCTTAGGATATGATGCAGCGTCCTAATGCCAGTTAAGGAGATTAAATGCTGCAGGTATAGCTATAAGGTTTCGGTGATCTTTTGTAAATTGCCAATGCAGATCTTTTCTCGTAAGTTGTATGTCTAGTAGGGTGGGCCGTTTTTACTTTTTCTTACTTTCCCATCGGGCTTTTCGCGAAAAGGATGCCAAATGGCTTAAAATTAAAGACTGTTAAATATTATTCTAATGTAATAAATTCTTCTGCCTCCGGATTGTAGTTAAACATTTCACTTTTTTCCGTTTTAGGGTTATTTTCAGCAAGATAGTAATGTACCAAAACCTAGTAATTGATTGATTTTTTAACAAATTACAACTATATTATAGTTATAAAACATTATAAGACTGTCCTTCAAAGGCAGGGGGTGAGGGGCAGGGGGAAAAAATCGGCGCATTGTAACTTATTCCGCGCGCATTTTAGTATCGCTGCGGCTTCTTGAGAGAGTAGTTGTGTTTAGATTTTTCGCGCGCGCTTTTGTAATGAATACCACTCGTAAAAAGTGGGAATGTCCACTATTTGGTAATACGTGTGATTTAAAAGACAATGTGTTACCAACGTACGAAGACGTCATGAAATATTATGAGTGGAATCGTCGCAATATCAAATTAGACCGAGATACGAAGAAAGAACCTACCTACAAGAAAATACAGGATATTGTCGTGTCAAAAATTACAGAAATATGGGGTAAGGCTTCCATTCCTACTATTGAACGTAAAGGAATCAATGTGATGCTGAAGGCATATCATCTAAAATGCAAAAATCTCCTGAAATCGCATCCAAAAATACCCACAGAAAAATTAGATGAGTTTCGTCGCTCCAGTAGAGTACTTTTTGATATTTCATCTTGTAAATGCACTGACATCTCTAAATGTACTTGTCCAAGAGAGAAAAAAGTACCTGCGCAAGAGCAAAGCTTCCTAATTGACCAACGATCGACTAGAAAAATGTTTATTGGAGCCATTGATACAATTACATCAAAAAAGCTAACAAACGCACTGAAAAGGAAGTCTAATCCAAATTTACAGCCCCGAAATGAAACAACACTAATGCCTTATATTCCTAATTCATCTGAAACTGAAAGCACTACAAGTACAACCGATCAAGACGACAATTTCGAGTCACCAAAAAAGAGAATTTCGGCACCTCTTGTCAAAAAGGTCTCGTCAGAAAGCGTAATAGACTATGATTTGCTTTCTAAGACTTGTGATAGGTACGGTGTGTCAGACAGAGCCGCCGCAGCCATTACCTCGGCAGTATTGCATACTTCGAGTAGTGCTGAAGTTATTGATAAAAACCGTATTCGCCGGAAACGTGACCTCTCAAGAAAATGTGCCTTGAAGCGAGCCGAAATCTCAGATGTACCTGCTTTATACTTTGATGGGAGGAAAGATAAAACTTTGAGTTTATGTAAAAAAGAAGGAAGAATCTATAGGGAAATAATTCTTGAAGAGCACATTTCGTTGATAAAGGAACCTGACTCACAGTTCTTGGGTTATATAGCACCTGACTCTGGCACTTCTAAATGTGTAGAGAAATCTATCGCTGACTTCTTTCAGGAAAAAAACATTTCAATGGAAAATTTGCTAGCGGTAGGCTGTGATGGAACCAATGTAAACGTTGGTAACCAAGGAGGCATTATTCGTCTTCTCGAAAAGCGATTAAATAGACCGTTACAATGGATCATCTGCCTTCTTCATATGAATGAACTGCCTTTTCGTCATTTGTTCCTCCACTTAGATGGAAAAACTTCAGGACCTCAAACATTTACAGGAACCATCGGAAAGTATCTAGAAAAGTGTGAGAAGAGACCTGTTGTCCAATATCAACCCATTCCCGCAGTTTTACCCGATGTATCTGCAGAAGATATGAGTGCTGATCAAAAGTACTTGTATCGAATTGTATCAGCGGTAACGTCTGGTGAATTCCCTGCCGACTTAGCAAACAAATCTCCTGGAAAGATGTCCCATGCCCGATGGCTCACTCGGGCTAACAGAGTTATGCGATTGTATGTTTCCATGGAATCTCCTTCTCAAAACCTGACCGTTCTCGCAACTTACATCGTCAAAGCATACGCTCCAACTTGGTTTGCTATAAAATGTTATCCGTCCTGTAAAAATGGAGCACGTCACCTGTATCAACTCATATCTGCTACTAGATACTTGCCAACAAATCTCAAAGCTGTAGTCGATCCGGTCATACAAAGAAATGGTTACTTCGCCCACCCTGAAAATATCCTATTGGCAATGTTGACCGATCCACAACAGCACATTCGGGAACTGGGGGCACGTCGCATATTAAAAGCTCGAAGCGATCAAGGAAATACACTTCGACTGTTCCAAGTTCCTTGCCTAAACCTTAATGCATCGTCTTACATTGAGCTGATTCAGTGGCAGGATAAAATTACAGAGCCGCCACTATTAAAACTGATACCCAATGAGGACATCCAACAATTTGTCGCACAAAAAGGAGAAGGCGACTTGCTATTTCTACGTCTTCCTTGTCACTCTCAAGCAGTTGAAAGAGCAGTGAAGACTGTCACTGAAGCTTCAGCCAAATTGAGCACAAAAAACGCCAGAGAAGGCTATATCCAAGCTCAAATTGAGTCACGAAAAACGATGCCGAAGTTCGAGAGTAAACAAGATTTTCATGCTAAATAAAGCTATAGTTATTTTTTGTTTCACTATGATTTTAAGGTTTTTCTTTTTGATATATATAAATAATGCCGTTTATTACGTGTTTCAATAATAAATACCATATTATCTTTTCCTTAAGCTTCGCAACAATTAATTAAGAAATATACGACTTTTTCTCATAATTTCATAATTTGAAACCCAATCCGGAGGCTGAAGTTGAAGTCCTTTCAGAACCAAATTTTAGATGTGACCTTAACTTATCATTAGGCACCATTTTCGCGATAAGCCTGAAAAAAAAAAACAAATTTTTTTTTCCATACAACAACGGCCCACCCTAATGTCTAGGTATAATGCCTAGGTATTCTATACAATGCCGGATTATACACGTTGCCTATAACATATATATTTTTCCTTGTGATTTCTGTTTTTAGTTTTTTACTGCAGATTCTATTATTTCTTTAAGAAGCGTAGAATCTAACGATTCTATTAGTTTTGCACTTTTTTTCAAAGATGCCAACTTGAATTTAGTTGATTGCAACTGTCGCAATAGTCTTCTTTTTCTTGAAGAAGTATCTGAAATATACAATAAAAATATATATTACCTAATAGCAACAGTGAATAACATTATATTAGGATGTAGTTAAAATCAATATTGGCATATAATTTTGGAAGAAAATTATAAAAAAATAAAATAAATAAACGCTACACACTCAAAGGCCCACACTAAGGTTTTCCCTTGTGTCGTGGGTCCCTTGGAACACACATAAAGACAAACACAAACACCCATGGCCCGAAAACAAACATCTGCTTTTTACACAAATGTTTGCTCCGACTGGGGATCGAACCCAGGACCCGCCGATCAAGAGGCAGCGTCACTACCACTCGACCAAACCGGCCGGTTAGTAATAGTGCAAATAACTAATGACCAATAAAGGCTCAGCAAAACTTTACAGGGTGATGAAACCAGGCCCATAAAACAGTAAAATGTAAATAAAAAATAATAATATTAAAAAAATACTATTTTTTGGTTTCATATGCAAAAGCATATCAGCTGATCGCGCAAAATGTACGGAGACATGAACTTTTATTTTATGTTTTACCTATGTTCATAGGGAAAGTTGTTTACTTTGTAGGATAATTCACATCCTTAATTTTCGCTAACTACATTTTTACCATGAAAATAGTTTTTAGATGAAAATTGAATAAAAACTGGAATCATGCATGGGATCAACACACTTAAGATGTGTAGTAATTTTGTTTTACGTACCTTTATCAATCATAACCGATTTTCTCGTAGTTGTCAATGGCACACATTGTTCCTTGCTAGTCGACGCAACTGAAATCAAGTATAAATTCATGTTTATTTGCGTTGTTTTTTCATCAGTGAGGTAGTACGTATGAGTAACTAAGTACGTAACCAGTAGATGTGCATTAAATGAAAGAGCATCGAATATATTTGTATGAACCCTTTGTATACCTAAACTTCAAGGTGATCACCCGAAGGAGCCCTACTATGGAGAAATCAAATGTTTGCGGCTACTGATGAAAGTTGCGTCAATTGATAGAGAAAAATATTAAGAAACTAAAGTGTTGATTGAAAAAATTTCGAAAGTTGTATACTTTCGGAGATATAGAGCTTTGAAAATGAAAACAATATTAACTAACAAAATTAAAATAATTTGAAGTCTTTACCTTCCTTACAACATTAGATAACTCTATTGTACTTGTTTTAGTATATAAAAGCATTTTTTTACTTTTATTATCATATTTAGGTGGTTACAGTCAAGAGCACGTTAAGCTTGACACTTTCAATCTTATCCTATATTAGATATTTGAGAATTTAACGTATTTTTAAAGTAAAAATGTGTTTACTAGATAATTAGGTACTGTAGAGAGGTCGTTATTCGTCTACTTGAAAAGCCTTTTGATAGTTATTTTGTAATTATAAACAATTAACTTCCTTTGGACGGTAATACTGGTATTTTGACACAGTCTTCCGTAGCTTCACTTCAGAATAGTTCTTTCCTCTAATGAATAACTAAAAGTCATTCCCTATTTGGCATCTCTTATCCTCTCGACTACCCCTCTCGTTATAGTACCTACTAAATATATCTTAAGTGTAGCTACGCCCGGTGATTTCAGTCTTAGTATTATTAGGAATATCGCATATGTAGGAAAAATATAGGTAGGTGTATTGCAATCAGACTACCTTTAGATTTATATAAATCACTCAAAGAACACATTTATATTAAAAACAAATATTTTTTAATATTTTTTCATTGGGAATAGTTAATTTTTTGCCTAAACGTAGACATTACTCCTACACCAGGCACGCGAGGGGTGTGGGTAACGCTAGGAGTGTGCACCCGAGTGGTGTCTACGTTTAGGAAAAAAAAATCCCCCCCCCCCAAAAAAAAAGTTCAGTAAGTGATACTGGTTCAGGATTTTGAATATAGCTAGGAGTTTCTTTTTCACCCTGTATCGCAGTAAATTATCTTTTCTTGATTTTGAATTCGTGGACATAAAACAGCAGTACAAGAGTATATTGTGTCTGCTACCCTGATCAATATCATGGGTTTATTGGTGCTTTTAACATTCCTTTCAGCATGTTTCAAGGAATGTAAAAGGCACTGATTCACCTTTAATATTAATCACGGTAGTAAATATAACAAACGTTTGTACTACTTAATTATGTCAACGAATTTAAAAGCAGAAAAAGAAAATTTACAACTAGTGACCAGATTTAACAACGGACATGAAAAAGGTTGGTTAAATTGCTGTGGTAGCAAAAAAGGGGATAGATACAGGCAAATAGACTAATAGCTTAAAATTAAATTATACTAATATTATGTACCTATCTACTCTGCCTAAATAAGGGTGGCGAAACAATTTTTAATGGTTATTAATAGGTGATTAACAGTTATGGCCTTAGTAACTGCGGTCAGAAGTACATACAAATCAATATTATATTAGAAGTAGCACAATTTACTATCTGGAAGTCCTAAATTGAGAACAAGGAAATATATAATTCCTTACTACTCCGATAAGTAAATTGCCCTTCGTGTAATTCCAATCTTCTTTCTTTACATAGAATGTAGTCGCTTTCGCTGTCTGTGCGCTTAGATCTCTTTTAATGCAGTTTTCAGCAAAAGATAGAGTGATTCAAGAGGAATGTTTATATGTATAATTCATTCCCGAAATTCTCACAGGAACGAAGTCCCAGGCGAGAAGCTAGTATTTAGGAGATACACATCTATGGTCATTGCGGTGATATGGGTCACTCTATAAGAGAATGTTCGAAGAAGGCAGAGCCAGTGAAATGTGCTACATGTATGCACTTTAAGAAGCCGAGCAAGACCGGTGACGATGACTGCCCAACAAGAAAAGTTGCAGAAACTCGGTTTATGTATAAACTCCATAGATAATAAGGTCCTTAGCGATTTTTTGTTTTTATTGTTTTAGTCTCATCTTAATAAATAAACGAAACTATTTCGTACTATAAAAAAAAAAAAAAACATTATGATTTTACAACATGTTGTGTACTGTAGCCCCTAAATTGCTGATTCAAATGTTTTTCTTGATTAATTAGTACATTATGTAAGTAGGTCAATGTTATAGTAATCTTATTTCATTATAATCACATACCTACTTTAGAAATATATATGCCTGATGTTTAAATGAATAATAGTAGAGTCAGTAAGCGGGAAAAAATAAGTTGAGTTTCGGAAATTGGATTAAAGCAAACCACTTGGTGTGATTGTTCCTTAGGTTAAAATAAGCCGATAAAAATCGGTAGCCCTCGAAAATATCCCCTCTGTACCGAGAGGGGGAGGGTCTAAGAGGTGCTCCGCCCGGCGTTACTTCAAAAAATAGTACCACTCATTTGTAGCTACCAGGTTGAGTTTGGTATGGTTTTCGTATAAATCAATAACGAGGAATTCATTTCTGGTATTTATTTTAAACATATGTGCAATGGTTTTTTAAATAATCGCAAAAATATAATTGTAATCACAAAAAAAAACCTTTCGCAGCCTATATTTTTTTAGTTAAGAGACATATAAGTGTTAAAAAATACCCAAATGTAGCCAGTTTAATGTTCATTTATAAAAACATAACTTAAGTAGGGGTTTTTAAACAGAATTAACCCGACGCGGCGGACGGATTATTTGAGAGAAGTAACCTTTTTTTATTTGAATGATAGAATAATTTTATAATCTGGTCCTTTTTATGATATCAAAGCGTTTACTTGCTTTCTAATCTATTTATTAATTTTATTTTTTGGGTTTTTCTAATGTCAAAGACCAGTAGTGGAGTGCCGTAAGACCAAAAAATGTCAAAGCCTCGGAACCCGGTTCCACTGAAAGGGTTTTCGTGAAAGATTTTTCATTACATTGTTGGAGGTGTAAATAAAAAAGTATAACCCTCAAATTTTGCCGATCTGATTTTTATCTGGTATTGAGGAATTCCCATACAAAAGAAGATTTTTTTCGGTAGGTAAAAAAATCCGATTTTCAAAGATTTCCATACAAAATCAAAACTATTAATGCTGTAAGTTTGAAATTTTGCATAAATGATGTTCAGATATTGTGAAAACTTACCTAAATGAGGTTACACGGAGTTCCCATGGGAACGAATTGTTGGGCTTCCGCTAGTTGATATGTACCTTTGGTGTTTCAGTCGCAGCCCTCTATCTTTCAAACTATTATAGGTAGCATGTCCAAATTTTCAGGAAATACGTATTTTGATAGTAACTGTCGTAAAATATAATAAATAACATTAAAAACCTAAATCACAATGGAGTTCCCATACGACAAACGTCCAAAATTTCGCATTTCCTTTACAACTTTTGTTACTGCTCTATTTCAAAAACGATGTAATGCATACACCTTAAACTTCGTTCACATTTAAAACATACTTTACATTAGTTAAAAAATATATAAATAACAGTCAAGAGTGAATCGGACTCAAACTAAATATATTTAAACAAACTCTCACTCGAACTGTATTTGTGATATTTACCTGGTTATTTTTCATGTAATTACTGATATTATTTATATTATGACTCGGAAACTTTAAAATCCGTACCTTTAATGTATGTGTCTTTGTTTTACTAAACATTTTTGCCTCACATCATACTATAAACGCCAATTCCATAGTAAATAACCAAAAACCGTGAAAAAAACTGTTTTTAATTACATTGACTTTAAAATTTTATTGCTTGAGTTTGGCTCATATCTGGCCAGTTTTAATATGTTTTTTAAATTATGTAAGATATGTTTTCAACGTGTACAAATTTTAAAGGATATACATTGTATGGTTTTTGAAATAGATCAGTAACAATTATTTTTTCAAAAATACGATTTTTTGGACGTTTGTCGTATGGGAACCCCACTGTAGTTTAGGTTTTTAATTTTATTTATTATATTTTACGATAGTTACTATCAATATACGTATTTCCTGAAAATTTGGACATGCTGTCTATAATAGTTTGAAAGATAGAGGGCTGCGACTGAAACACCAAATGTACATATCAATTAAATGGACGCCCTATAATTCTTTCCCATGAGAACTCTGTGTCACCACATTTAGGTAAGTTTTCAAAATATCTGAAGATCATCTATGCAAAATTTTAAACTTTACAGCTTCAATAGTTTTGATTTTGCGTGGAAATATTTAAAAATCGAATTTTTTTACCCACTGAAAAAAATTTAAAAAACACAAAATATCAAAATTAAAAAATATATTAAAAAGCAAATGAACGCTTCGGTATCGTAAAATGGACCAGATCATAAAATTATTATATGATTCAAATAAAAAAAGTTTCCTTCTCTCAAATAATCCGTCCGCCGCGTCGGGTTCTACATTTTTTCGTGTCATAATTCTGTATGAAAACCCCTACTTAAGTTATGTTTTTATAAATGAACATTAAATTGGCTACATTTGGGTATTTTTTAACACTTATATGTCTCTTAAATAAAAAAAATATAGGCTGCGAAAGGTTTTTTTTTGTGATTACAATTTTATATTTTTGCGATTATTTAAAAAACCATTGCACATATGTGTAAAATAAATACCAGAAATGAATTCCTCGTTATTGATTTATACGAAAACCATACCAAACTCAACCTGGTAGCTACAAATGAGTGGTAATATTTTTTGAAGTAACGCCGGGCGGAGCATCTCTTTGACCCTCCCCCTCCCGGTTCAGAGGGGATATTTTCGAGGGCTACCGATCTTTATCAGCTTATTTTAACCTAAGGAACAATTATATTTAGTGGTTTGCTTTAATCCAGTAGAAAAATGTGAATCTGCTTAATGACTCTACTATAAGACATTACAGTTGACTAGATCACAACTGATTTTGTATTTTAAAAATATTATCTAATGTAGTACTCTGCCCGTAAAGGTATTATTATGTAGATCATGTATAGATAAGTAAAGAGGTAGTTTTACTAGCTTTTCGCCCGGGACTTCGTTCCCATGGAATTTTTTTCGTAAATTCTCCAATGCTTTTAATAGTCATTCTGCTATTCGGGGTGGAGACAAAATATACATCAATTTAAAAACTATGAAAATCGGTGCAGACGTTCTCGAGTTATAAGTGTTCGTTCAAACCCAACTTTGTTTTATATAAGATGTCCCAAAAAATAGTGTCAAGTGGAAGTCCTGAGGTAGAACACCACTTGGAGCATCCCAAACAAACACAATGATATATGTCTATCTCTTAGGGATATTAACCCACAATAACCATTTTTTATCCTTTACTTTTTACGAGAAATAATGGCTTATTTACGAAGCGAATTTAAGCAATACAGAATTTACACAACAAATTTAAGCAATACATTTAAGAACCTTAAATACATTGTGCATATATAGTGCTCTGCCTTACGTCCAAAAAAGGCCGGAACATTTCGCTTCCGGAAACCAGCACCAAATTTTTATGTGTGGTTAGGCATGTCACCTGGACCCCAAAACTGCCGGGAGACACTTCGTGAGGTGTCAAGGTCACCAGTTATGACGTCATCAATGTGGCCGCCGCCGCGTTTTGAAAAATGTAAATTACTCATAAATTACGCAGTGCACATGTACGTGTGGGGTATCAAATGAAAGATTATTGAATATGCTGCATTGTTTTCATTGAATGTAACTGCGTAAATATGAAAACAACAAAAATATAGGACAAATAAGACAAATTACAAAAAAAATAATACATATTTATTTTTATAGCTAGAGAACCATTTATATTACAGAGAAAAAAAAAAGGTACAAAAATTTCAACGTTATTCGTCTATAGTTTACAATTTAAATCATCACAATCGGGTGAAAAAAGCCATAGTTATGCTGGTTTAACTAAAGCGCGGCGGATGCCATATATTCAACCGACGTCGCCGGCGTGTTTTGAAAAATGTTAATTATACTTAAATTACGCAGTGCTTATGAATGTTTGGGGTATCAAATGAAAGGATATTAAATTTGCTGCATTGTTTTGTTTTCATTTAATGTAACTGCGTAAATATGAAAACAACAAAAATATAGGACAAATAATACAAATTACCAAAAAAATACATATTTATTTTTATAACTAGATAACCATTTGTATTACAGAGAAATAATGTAGCGTACAAATAATTCTACGTTATTCGCCTATAGTATTAAATTTAAATCATCACAATTGGGTGAAAATAGACATAGTTATGCTGGTTTAACATAAAGCGCGGCGGATGCCATATATACGTATTCAACCGACGTCGCCGCCGGCGCGTTTTGAAAAGTCTAAATACACTGAACTGCGCAACACACATGTATGTATGTATACATTCGGACATGAAATGAAAGCATATTTAATATGCTCTAATTTTCTCATGTAATATACTCTGCGTAAATAAGATAAAATAAGGGCGCTGGCAGTGATGGTGTCCCCCCTATCTTACTGTCGTCTTGTGCTGAGAGTCTCTCTTTACCGATTTCTATTTTATTTCGCAAATCACTAAATCAATGCCTTTTTCCTACTATTTGGAAGCAAGCACAAGTGATCCCAATACATAAGAAAGGCTCCAAATCATCAATTGAGAATTATCGACCGATCTCTATATTGAATACCATTAGTAAGGTGTTCGAGAAAATTATTTTGCAAAACATATATCCTCTGGTCGCTAGAGGAATATCTCAGAGCCAACATGGTTTCTTACGTGGTCGTTCTACTGTTACCAATCTTGCCTTGTTCTCCAACTTTATCTTACGTGAATTAGAGGGTGGAGGGCAGGTTGACGTGGTCTACACGGACTTCGAGAAAGCCTTCGATCGTGTGGACCACGACATCCTGCTCGGGAAACTTGAAGAATTGGGGATCCACGGTGATTTATTGCGCTGGGTGCAATCATACTTGTTCAAACGTTCTCAGGCTGTCGTCATAGGGGGACACAGGTCTAACTACATCTCTGTTCCCTCCGGAGTTCCTCAGGGATCGCATCTTGGCCCTCTTTTTTTTAATGCTTATTTATACGATATAAACACAGCAATTAAAAATTCTAAACATATTCTCTATGCAGATGACAAAAAAGTGTACATTCGAATTCGAACCGTTGCTGACTGTGAGCTATTACAAAAAGACCTGGATAACCTACTTGCATACTACTCATTAAATCGCATCGCAGTCAGCACCGGTAAGTGCCAATGTATCACCTTCTCACGTAAAAGAAATCCCATTATGTATTCTTACAATTTTAACGGCACTGTTATTGAACGGTCCAACTTGGTTCGTGATCTGGGTGTCTTCTTCGACAGCAAAATGTCATTGTGCAATCACATTGACACAATTATTAATAGAGCATACCGTAATCTTGGCTTTATAATTCGCACATGTCAACCGTTTAAATGTCCAATAAGTCTTAAGGTCGTTTACTTCGCCTATGTAAGAAGCATTCTCGAATACGCCAGTTCTATTTGGTCCCCCTGCTACAAAATCCACATTTCTCGCATTGAGCAACTACAAAGAAAATTTCTTAAACATCTTAATTATAAATGTAAAAAGGTAAGTCCTCGCGCTCCGTATTTAGAGTTTTGTCGAGCGTACGACTTACTCACATTACAGGAGCGTCGTCAAATGCTCGACATGGGTTTATTACATGACATACTTCGCGGTCGCATCGATTGTCCTGAACTACTCGAACTAGTTAGTTTTCGCACGCCCTTACGTCGCACTGCGCACACAGCATTATTTCATGTACCCTTGCACTCCACAAACTACGGAAAAAACTCAATTATGTCTAGACTGTTACATACATACAATATACATACAATTTCAAAACATTGACATATTTGCTGAGTCTAAGCATTCCTTCAAAGAGAAAATAAGATTGACACTTGTACGCGAGCATGTTGAAACTTAGAGTGACACACACACACACACACACACACACACACACACTCACTCATACACAGACACCCAACCCACACACACTCTGTCTCTCACACACTCACACATACACCAGCACTTTTGCATAAGTACTCAGGGGCGCGCGCGCAGTACCTGCTCTGTGCGGTGGGCCCGACCAGTGCTTTTCGTGTGATCCCAGGATTGCCACCTATCGTGGGCCTGGGCGGGTTTCCGCAAGCGGCGGTGCCGATGCCGCCGCCGGGTGTGTGTGCGCGCTCTTGGCGTGCTTACCTAATCTTATATATATATATATTATAGTTGTGATATGTATTATTATATTATGAGCATTGTAAATGTTCACTATTTATATTTATGTATGAATCTTCTAGTCTATAAAATAAATAGTTTTAATAAGTATTTAGTTATGTATAATTTAATTTTTGGTTTGGGTCTCATGTACCTACATGGAACGTATTCTTATTGTTACCTTATAAGCACTTAATTTATTAGAACTATTTCATCTGTTCCGACCTATTGCAAATTTGTAATTACAGAGGATAACTTTAATTGGTTTACCACATTTTAAGGTCAAACTGTAATTTAGTTAAGAATAAACTGTAGTTATCCCAATTAATAAAAAAAAAATAGAAAAATGTGTAACAAATAAATCGAATTAGAGAAAAAAATACGTTTATTTATTTCTATAGCCAGAGAACCATTACATTAGAGACAAAAAATGATTTCTTCGTATAATGTTATGTTATTTTTCTATAGTTTAAAATTTAAACCATCTAAATCGGTAAAAAACAGACATAGTTCTGCTAGTTTAAAGATAGTTCGGCGGACGATAACAACGCGACGTCGCGTATCTTTAAACTGGCAGAACTATGTCTGTTTTTTACCGATTTAGATTATTTACATTTTAAACTATAGAAAAATAACATAACATTATACGAAGAAATCATTTTTTGTCTCTAATGTAATGGTTCTCTGGCTATAGAAATAAATAAACGTATTTTTTTCTCTACTTCGATTTATTTGTTACACATTTTTCTTATTTCTATATTTACGCAGAGTACATTACATAATAAAATTAGAGCATATTAAATATGCTTTCATTTCATGTCCGAATGTATACATACATACATGTGTGTTGCGCAGTTCAGTGTATTTAGACTTTTCAAAACGCGCCGGCGACGTCGGTTGAATACGTATATATGGCATCCGCCGCGCTTTATGTTAAACCAGCATAACTATGTCTATTTTCACCCAATTGTGATGATTTAAATTTAATACTATAGGCGAATAACGTAGAATTATTTGTACGCTACATTATTTCTCTGTAATACAAATGGTTATCTAGTTATAAAAATAAATATGTATTTTTTTGGTCATTTGTATTATTTGTCCTATATTTTTGTTGATTTCATATTTACGCAGTTACATTAAATGAAAACAAAACAATGCAGCAAATTTAATATCCTTTCATTTGATACCCCAAACATTCATATGCACTGCGTAATTTAAGTATAATTAACATTTTTCAAAACACGCCGGCGACGTCGGTTGAATATATGGCATCCGCCGCGCTTTAGTTAAACCAGCATAACTATGGCTTTTTTCACCCGATTGTGATGATTTAAATTGTAAACTATAGACGAATAACGTTGAAATTTTTGTACCTTATATTTTTTCTCTGTAATATAAATGGTTCTCTAGCTATAAAAATAAATATGTATTATTTTTTTTGTAATTTTTCTTATTTGTCCTATATTTTTGTTGTTTTCATATTTACGCAGTTACATTCAATGAAAACAATGCTGCATATTCAATATCCTTTCATTTGATACCCCACACGTACATGTGCACTGCGTAATTTATGAGTAATTTACATTTTTCAAAACGCGGCGGCGGCCACATTGATGACGTCATAACTGGTGACCTTGACACCTCACGAAGTGTCTCCCGGCAGTTTTGGGGTCTAGGTGACATGCCTAACCACACATAAAAATTTGGTGCTTGTTTCCGGAAGCGAACTGTGTTTTCCGTAACGCCAGGCACTAATAGATCAATATGGCACGTAATGGCATTTAATTAAAATGAATCTTTTGGCTATAAATAACGCGTCGAAGGCCGGGCTTCGCCCTATAGCACTTTATGATTAGCAGCGATCGCACGCGTCTGTCTGTTACGCTTTCACGCCTAAACTACTAAACCGGTATTGATGAAATTTGGTGCAGGAATAGATTAGACCTTGGAAAAGGACATAGGTTACATTTTATCTCACAACTGGGCACGATATAACCGTAGTATACGCGGGCGAAGCCGCGGGCGGAAAGCTAGTTTTCTTAATATATAGAGCACTAGCTTTCCGCCCGCGGCTCCGCCCGCGTGGACTACAGGTTATATCGTGCCCAACTGTGGGATAAAATGTAGCCTATGTCCTTTCCCAGGCTCTAATCTATCTCTGTACCAAAATTCATCAAAATCGGTTCAGCGGTTTAGGCGTGAAAAGGTAACAGACAGACAGACAGACAGACAGAGTTACTTTCGCATTTATAATATTAGTAGGGACTAGTAGGGATAGGGTCTCCCAAAAAATAGTGTCAAGCGGAAGTTCTGAGATAGAACACCCCTTGGAGCATCCGAAACACCTCCATGTATGTTCCGCGATTTTGTATAGTTTTCGAGTTATGATCTTTTTACTGAAATTTTGAAAATAATTTTGACCGTAATTTTTTTACTTTAGATCATCATTTTTAAAACTTCCATTAAAGTTACAAAGACGAATATTTTAAGCATAAAGTGCAATCCATGAAAGTTGAGTTGCGAAAAAAATATCTCAAAAAAGTCCTAAAATTTTTTTTTCTAATTTTTTAAAGTCTTTTGGAATATGGGTGTTTGGGATGCTCCAAGTGGTGTTCTACCTCAGGACTTCCACTTGACACTATTTTTTGGGACATCTTATATAAAACAAAGTTGGGTTTGATCGAACACTTATAACTCGAGAACGTCTGGACCGATTTTCATAGTTTTTAAATTGATGTATATTTTGTCTCCACCCCGAATAGCAGAATGACTATTAAAAGCATTGGAGAATTTACGAAAAAAATTCCATGGGAACGAAATCCCGGGCGAAAAGCTAGTAAAACTACCTCTTTACTTATCTATACATGATCTACATAATAATACCTTTACGGGCAGAGTACTACAATAGACAATCTTTTTAAAATACAAAATAAGTGGTGATCTAGTCAACTGTAATGTCTTATTCATCTAAACATCAGGCATTTATATTTCTAAAGTAGGTATGTGATTATAATGAAATAAGATTACTACAACATTGACCTACTTACATAATGTACTAATTAATCAAGAAAAACATTAGAATCAGCAATTTAGGGGCTACAGTACACAACATGTTGTAAAATCATAATGTTTGTATTTTTTTTTTATAGTACGAAATAGTTTCGTTTATTTATTAAGATGAGACTAAAACAATAAAAACAAAAAATCGCTAAGGACCTTATTATCTATGGAGTTTATACATAAACCGAGTTTCTGCAACTTTTCTTGTTGGGCAGTCATCGTCACCGGTGTTGCTCGGCTTCTTAAAGTGCATACATGTATCACATTTCACTGGCTCTGCCTTCTTCGAACATTCTCTTATAGAGTGACCCATATCACCGCAATGACCATAGATGTGTATCTCCTAAATACTAGCTTCTCGCCTGGGACTTCGTTCCTGTGAGAATTTCGGGAATGAATTATACATATAAACATTCCTCTTGAATCACTCTATCTTTTGCTGAAAACTGCATTAAAAGAGATCTAAGCGCACAGACAGCGAAAGCGACTACATTCTATGTAAAGAAAGAAGATTGGAATTACACGAAGGGCAATTTACTTATCGGAGTAGTAAGGAATTATATATTTCCTTGTTCTCAATTTAGGACTTCCAGATAGTAAATTGTGCTACTTCTAATATAATATTGATTTGTATGTACTTCTGACCGCAGTTACTAAGGCCATAACTGTTAATCACCTATTAATAATCATAAATAATTGTAATCAACACGCATCTATAGTTAAGTGGTAATGTTGTCAATACTGGGTAGTATAACGCTGTTATTTTTGCTGATATCAGCTTATTTTAACCTAAGGAACAATCATATTCAGTGGTTTGCTTTAATCCAGTAGAAAAATGTGAATCTGCTTAATGACTCTACTATAAGACATTACAGTTGACTAGATCACAACTGATTTTGTATTTTAAAAATATTATCTAATGTAGTACTCTGCCCGTAAAGGTATTATTATGTAGATCATGTATAGATAAGTAAAGAGGTAGTTTTACTAGCTTTTCGCCCGGGACTTCGTTCCCATGGAATTTTTTTCGTAAATTCTCCAATGCTTTTAATAGTCATTCTGCTATTCGGGGTGGAGACAAAATATACATCAATTTAAAAACTATGAAAATCGGTGCAGACGTTCTCGAGTTATAAGTGTTCGTTCAAACCCAACTTTGTTTTATATAAGATGTCCCAAAAAATAGTGTCAAGTGGAAGTCCTGAGGTAGAACACCACTTGGAGCATCCCAAACACTGGAGCATCCAAACGACTTTAAAAAATTAGAAAAAAAATTTTTAGGACTTTTTTGAGATATTTTTTTCGCAATTCAACTTTCATGGATTGCACTTTATGCTTTAAATATTCGTCTTTGTAACTTTAATGGAAGTTTTAAAAATGATGATCTAAAGTAAAAAAATTACGGTCAAAATTATTTTATCTTCTTAAAATGTATGCTAAAATCCTTTTCATTTTGTGGATGTTAGAGTGCTTGTGTAATTTTTCGAAAATATTAACGTGGCTCACTGTGGTGCTGCAAACGATCTGATCGCTGGAGGATGCTGCGCAGGGTTTTGTCTCTGGTATGTTTTGAGGTAATTCAACTGTAAAATCAAAATTATACCTGTCGTTCTGTAGAAACGCAGGACCTGTCCACCAGAGGGCGCAGTCGCCAAGTTCAGCCGGGTTAACTCCTCTGCTAATGAGATCAGCAGGGTTATCTTTCGTGCTAACATACAGCCAACGACAGTCAGGTGTCTGTTGACGAATAACATTCACACTATTTGCCACATATGCCTTTAAAAGTGTTAACTCAGTGCGTATCCAAGCGAGCACTATTGTCGAGTCGGTGAATAAATAAATATTTTTTAGGCTTATTCTTGATATAAGCGTGTCACAAACCCCTGCAGTCAATTCAGAAAGCAGCAGTGCCGCATTAAGCTCCAGCCTTGGAACCGTCATGCCCTACGCTTTGTTATTTTGGGGGCATCAAATGGCCTTGGGCATGAAATGAGAAATTGATCATCATTGACGGAAAGTTGCAACCCTAGAGCCTTCATACAACCATTTTTATCTTGTAATTCAATTTTATCAAAATGTTGGTCGTTGGGAGGAATGTCAGACAATATGCGAGGGTCATTGGCTGCCCATTTATGGGTATGAAAGCTTCCCATGCTTAATAAATCGCGCAATTGTCTTTTCGCCTCAATTATGACGTCAAAATCATTGTGAGAATATAAAATATCATCTACATAAGCACATTTCCTAAGGATATCTGAGGGGTTTGATCGCCGAATGCCGACTTTATGCAAAACGTCTACTTTCTGAGATGTCCATTCATTTTAGCGCACCAAGCCGACTTTTCAATTTTCCCTAACTTGAGATCGCACTATGCCGAATAACGCACAATGCCGACTTTTATTTGGTTTGGTACTTTAATGTAGCTTCAAGACGATTTTTATTACTGATAGTACTTTGAGTAGGTGAATGACAACTATTAGTAACATTGAATACAAAAGTGCCTTCATTTTAACATGCTTTTATTAGCTTCACTTGTGACTTACTTCCTTATTCGTAAAAGTGATTTAAAGTTAAATGATAGGCAAAAGCCTCGCGGGGAGCGTGTAAAAACATATTTTAATTATAAAATAAAAATGCGAGATTATACATTAAAATTAATATTATTCATGCAAAAAAAAAAAAAAACTTTAAAATAAACCTGCTGAAATGTATGACGCAATAGAAATTAAAATATAGTTATTCAATTCTAGAAACAATTTTATAAATAAAAGTAAAAACTTATTTTATGAAGGTAAGCGCTTAGAATCGTACTTTACTAATTCGTTCTAAGCATTGATTCACGTGAATTTTGCCAGTCAAATAATCAATAACAATTTTATTAATACGTTCATCCGTGGTTTTTTTCTTTAAGTGACCTTTTTCTGTTTGACGGCTCCAGGTGCTGTTCATTTCTACGAACTTCATGGTCAATTTTTGAGCTCTCATCTTTCAAAGCTTTTAAAACTGGGAAAAAAATTGATTTTCTCTTGCTGATAATTTTATTTAAACGAGAATGCCAGCCTTCCAAGGAATTGATAGTGCGATGACGATCACCGTGGCAAGACAGAGCGTTAGCTGGTCGGTTTTCTGTTCCGCCTTTTTTAAAGATGGCCGAAGCAGTAACTTTTCCTGAAAATTTTGATGTGGGTGTCGTTTTTTTTAACCGACTCTGTCGCCAACGCCGATCTCTTTTGTATAAGTTTTTATTTTACAAGCATTTTTGTATTTCGAGTTTAATTTATTTTTGATAGTTTTATATTTTGTTTTTGACTATGTCATTATATGTTAGAAGTTGTAAACGCGAGTTTTATTTTCAACATTTTTGGTGTCAGAAGTTTTTTAATAGAATCCGTGTTTTGTGTTGTATATGTTTTTTGCGTTTAAGTTTTTAGTGGTGTTTATTTTTTGTGGTTTTTATTTTTTACGTGCGGTTATACAATATGGTGAAAACGCGTAGCCAAGGCAAAGCTGCGGAGCGTGCTCGCACCGATGCGGGGGAGGCTGAGGCCTCAACTATGGCGCCTTCAGTTGGCGCGGGGCCTACGGGTTTTGCAGCAGATGTGCCCGCCGCAGCCGGCGGTCACAACTCGACCGTCCCCTCCCGTCCGGTGTCTTCGGCGGCCACTTCATCGAGCACAATCGTCCAGCAGCTCGCTGCCAAGGCGCGGCATGCACGCCGCCTCGCCGAAGTGGAGGCGGAGGCGGAGCGCGCCGCAGCTGCAGCCCGCGCCGCTGAGCGCGAGCGCGGCGTCGCTGAGCTCGAGCTGCAAGCTGAGCTAGCCGCTATCAAGAGCGGCTCTCGCCGGAGCCGCGCTTCCAGCAACGTCAGTGTGGAGCGATGGTTGGATGCATCTAAAAATGTTGTTGCAGGCTTAGGCTGTCCATCGTCCCCACCGCGATCACCACCGCCGCCGGAACCTCAGAACACTACACATGCATATAAGTTAGGTACACACAACGCAGAATATTGTTCTCAAAATAAAGATTTAGCTTTTTGTACACAATCCAAAGAAGAAGACTGGGGGTTCAAGAGAACCCTCACGCAGATTCTGGAGAAGCTGTCGCACGATAAGGTTGGTGCAAATAGCCCTAAAGATTTACGCTTGCCCGTATTCACTCCTGCATGGAACCTGGCACGCCTAAATGCGGCTCTTCGGGGCACAGCGCGTGAGGCGGTTAGTGCTCTAATCGTTTCCGTGGACGACCCCGACCTGGTCATGGTAGAGTTACAGCGTCAGTTTGCTCAACCCGACGTTATCGTCATGCACGAGATAGCGGCGATTTGTGCTCTGCCTAAGCTCCCTAACGAGGTTGGTAAAGAACTTAATTCCTTCGCGTCCAGGGTTAGGAACTGCGTCGAGATCATTCGTTTGATGGATCGACCCGAGTTCTTGGCGTCGCCTGAGCTTTTCACTGCTATAGTGGGAAAGCTCACGCCGATGCTAAGAGCCCGGTTCATAGATTACGCGGCTCCTAAGCTTGACGTGGGGAAAACCAAGTTGGAGCTAATGGCAGGGTATCTTTCTAAGGAAATGGATTTGCATTTACGGCTCGCTTTTGTGCCTGACAAGGACTTTCAGTATGACAAGAGTAAGTCAACTGTCAAAATTCACGCCATAGATAACTCTGTCGTCAGTGACGAAAACGTCGAGGTTGAGTCTTCTCAGGTCAGTGCGTTTTCTTCTAAGGAGGCTGCGCCATCTATGCAAAAATCCTCGAATTACGTCGTGCCTTTGTACGATTTGTGCAAAGATGGCAAGCACCATTTAGGTGATTGCAAAAAGTTTTTAGCTCTGAGTGTCGATGACCGGTGGCAGTATATTTACAAAAATAAAATTTGTAGGAAGTGTCTTAGGCCCGCTACGCACAATGTGTACACTTGTAAGCGTCAGCCTTTTTGTAAGGCACCTAAATGTCATCGTGTTCGAAGCCATCATACGCTTCTTCATCGAGAGCTAGAGCTTGCTACCAGTTTGCAGGCTACTTGTGCGACTACATCCGGAGCGCAGTTGATTTCGTCGGATAAAAAGGTTAACCTCCCCGGTGAATCAGTGACACACTCCTACCCTGAATCGTCGCGGCCATTCTGGGTGCTGCTCAAGGTAGTACCTATTACGGTGACTGGACCGCAGGGTAGTGTGGACACGTACGCGCTGCTGGATGATGGCTCTACGGCGACGCTGCTAGATACTGAGGTTGCTGCTACCATCGGCGCACAAGGCCCTTCTAGTTCTATTCAGGTAAACTGCATAGGCGGTCTTTCCAAAGAAGCTCAGGTCAGTTTCGTTGAGGTTTCTGTTAAAGGTCGAGGTTGTTCAGAGTCTTATGCTTTGAAAAATGTGCGAACAATCTCGAACCTTGGCCTAAGGCCGCAGACGGTTTCGCTAGAGGACATCAGAAAACATAAGCATTTAGAGGATATTGCTCCCATGTTGTGTTATAAAAATGCAAAGCCCTCTATTTTAATTGGTTCTGACAACTGGCATCTTTTGCTTCCTTTGGCGGTGCGACAGGGATCGCGCGAGCAACCAGTTGCCGTTCAAACCTTGCTTGGTTGGGCTATTTTCGGATTTTCCTCTAGCAAAACCGTCACAGTTAGTAATGTAGTAAATCACATTACAATTATTTCCCAAATTCAAAAAGAAAGTTTGGACGAGCTTATAAAACAAAATTATAGTTTGGACTCTATTGGCATTTCAAAGAAAGATTTTATTACTGACGAAGACAAACGCGCTTATAACATTTTGAAAAATACTACCAGCCGTTTGCCTTCCGGTCGTTTCAGTACCGGTCTGTTGTGGCGTGCTAGCAATTTGCATGTTCCTGATAGCTATAAACTAGCTCTGTCGCGCTTTCGTTCTCTTGAGTCGAAATTTAAAAAAGATGAAGTATATGCGCAGCTTTATCGGGAAAACGTAAACGCTACTATTAAAGGTTATACCGAGCTTTGCGAGGCTCTGCCAAACTCTGACAGCGTCAAATAGTACCTTCCGCATTTCGGCGTGATTCATCCGCAAAAGAAAAAGTTGCGTGTGGTCCATGATGCCGCCGCCAGGGTTGGAGGAGTCAGCTTGAATTCTATGCTTCTGTCCGGCCCTGATCTTTTGCAACCTTTATTGGGTATTTTAATGAGGTTTCGTGAGGGTTTAGTAGCACTTAACGCTGACATTAGAGAGATGTTTCCTCAAACGAAGATTAGGGTTGAGGATCGCGATGCGCAAAGGTTTCTGTGGCGTAACAACCCCACAGAACCCATTTGCGAATATAGAATGTCTTCTATGATTTTCGGTGCCGTTTCAAGCCCATTCACGGCTATTTATTTGAAAAATCTTAACGCAGAAGAGTATAAATCTTTGTATCCTGTGGCGGCCAAGGAGATCATCACGAACCACTACATGGACGATTATTTGGGGAGTGTGAGCAACACTAAGGAGGCAGCACTGTTAGCCCGCGATATAGTTAAAGTTCATTCGCGAGCTGGTTTAGAAATGCGACCGTGGGTTTCTAACTCTAAACAAGCGCTTTCTTTGCTTCCTGACGATGCTCGTGCTCCAAAAGTTCGTGAGGTTGCCCTGGGCCCGTCCAGCGGTCACGTTCGCGTTTTGGGGGTCACTTGGGATGTGAAGGATGACTCTTTAGTTTTTTTAAGAGACTTAAGTAGTCTCCCAGATGTGTTCACCAAACGATCAGTATTGTCACACTTGATTAAGGTCTACGATCCTCTAGGTTTTTTGACACCGATCATCATTCGAAGCCGAATTCTTTTTCAGCAGACCTGGAGGCTGGTGGAGGACTGGGACTGTGTACTTTCACAGCGGTTCATAGCTCTGTGGAAGTCGTGGTTCCAGGATCTTCAAGAGCTTTCTTCCGGTTCTATTCCACGCTGTTATGTCAATAGTAATGAGTCTTGTGAGGTTTAGCTTCATGTTTTTGCCGACGCTAGCGAGCTTGCTTACGCTTGTGTCGCATACTGGCGTTTTTGTTATCCTGACGGAAGCGTGAAACTGGCCCTCGTAGCAGGCAAGGCGAGGCTTGCACCATTGAAGCCTGTGTCTATACCTCGTTTGGAGCTTCAAGCTGCATTAATCGTTGTTCGCCTTGCCTCGTACGTTTTGGAGGCTCATCGTTACGCTGTCGTCTCGACGACCTATTGGAGTGACAGCGTTACCGTTTTGAGGTGGTTGCGAAAGGATCCTCTGTCTTTTAAACCTTTCGTGGCTCACAGGGTGGGTGAAATTTTAGAACGTAGTCATAGCAATCAATGGAGATACGTTCCCACTGCTTTGAATGTGGCCGACGATGCTACCCGGTCGAACAATAAATTCAAAATTTCATCTCGTTGGTTTTCTGGCCCTGATTTTCTGAATTTGCCTTTTAAAGATTGGCCCAAGTTGCCTTTTAATGAGCTTTCTGAGCTTACTACTACACCTGATCTGGATGAGATAAAGCCGCCAGAGCAGGTGGGAGTTATTGATCCTTCGCTTTCACTACCTTCACCGGTAGTGGCGGATGTTTCTCGTTTTAGTGTCTGGCTTCGCTTGCTTCGTGCTACTGCTACTGTATCTTTAGCTGCCAGACTTTTTTGGTGCGTTTTGGAAAAGAAACGTCCAAATTCTAAATTGTTAACTCCCTCCGATTTAGGTAGGGCAGAGAGAGACCTTCTTCTGCGGGCTCAGTTGGACTCGTTCGGAGAAGACTACGCCCTCCTTCAGTCGAGTACTCCGCTTCCTCGAAGAAGTCCATTACGGAAGCTGGATGTCAAAGTTGGCAAAGATGGATTAATTTTGCTGTCGGGAAGGACTGCCGCTGCTGCAGACATTGGTGCACACCAACCCAATCCAGTCGTGTTAAGCGCTTCACATCATGTCACAATGTTATTATGTGCAGATAACCATCGAAGGTGTGCACACGCAAACCATGAGACCGTCGTTAACGAAATGCGGCAGAGGTTCTACGTCTTTGGTCTTCGTCTTGCAGTCCTTCGTGTGGTAAAGGCTTGCTACTGGTGTAAGCTACACAAGGGTCTTCCGTCATCTCCACCGATGGGGGACTTATCGGCTTGCCGCCTCGCCTACGAAAGGAGGCCGTTTACTTTTACCGGTCTCGATTATTTCGGCCCTGTCACAGTTTCTATCGGGCGTCGTCGAGAGAAAAGATATGTTGCACTCTTTACTTGCCTCACGGTTCGAGCGGTCCACCTGGAGATGGTGGCGAGTCTGACTTTAGATTCTGCAATTATGGCCCTTCGACGTTTCGTCGCTAGAAGAGGATGTCCAGCTCGAATCTACTCTGACAACGGGACCTCTTTTGTTGGCGCTGACAAAGTTTTGAAAGCCCAATATGCTCAAGAAATGCAGACAGCAGCAACTAACCAACGCATAGAGTGGCATTTCATCCCGCCAGCTGCGCTGTTCATGGGAGGATGCTGGGAGCGTCTGGTGCGGTCCGTGAAGGTCTCTCTCTCGGCGACGCTTCGGGAGCGCGCACCCTCTGAGGAAACTTTGTATACGCTCTTACTTGAGGCTGAGGCGTTGGTCAATTCGCGGCCCCTAACACATGTTTCTGTAGAACCCGGCACGGAGGAGGCTATCACCCCCAACCATTTTTTACTCGGGTCGTCAAATCCGTATTGGCCACTTGCTCGGGTAGACGACGTGGACCTTTTGCGTCGGGTAAGTTACCGTAAAGGGCTTCGCCTAGCGGACCACTTCTGGGCGAGATGGGTTAAGGAATATTTGCCTTCTTTAACCCCTCGCCCGTCCGCTGGCCCTGTACCGCCACTTAAGGTGGGCGACGTTGTTATTGTTTGCGGCGGTAGTTTACCCAGAGGTATGTGGCCTCGAGATCGCGTTACTGCCGTCTATCCGGGCAAAGATAATGTGGTGCGCGTCGCGGACGTAGCCACTGCCGCGGGCCTTTTTAGGCGGCCTACGAAGAAGTTGGTGGTGGTGGTCTCCTAGCAGGTGTACGGCGTTGTCATCCTCAATAGTTGTGCTGTGCACGGGGTCCGCCATGTCGCCAACGCCGATCTCTTTTTTATAAGTTTTTATTTTATAAGCATTTTTGTATTTCGAGTTTAATTTATTTTTGATAGTTTTATATTTTGTTTTTGACTATGTCATTATATGTTAGAAGTTGTAAACGCGAGTTTTATTTTCAACAGACTCTAAAAAAGGACGAGGTTTTATGTTTGCCTGTATGTATTTTTTTAATGTATGTTTACTGATTCCTCCGCCATTTATGGGCCGATTTTCAAAATTATTTTTTCGTTCGAAATAGTATACTCCAGACGTGGTCCTATTGTAACCAGGTCTGAATCTCATGATGGAATTCCAGGGAAATCGAGAGAAACCCTCAAATTGAATGGGCACTTACATTTTTTCTCACCTAATTTCAATTATATTAATACTATAAGTAGAAAAATAATTAACTTTTTACAAAAAAATAAAACCGACTTCAAAAAGCGAAAAATAAATCCGTAGCATTTATAGCGTGCTACGTACCTACTGATCTGTTTGCTACCTTTTTGTTTTCCGCTTTTGAAGTCGGATTTATTTTTTTGTAAAAAGTTAAGTATGGTTTTCGGGGATAAAGCGTATACGAGGTTACCGACTTACATCTACGAATTTGGTATATACGAATTTGGAGTTACAACCAATTAGTTTTTACAGGGAACCTGGAATATGTGGCGTCATGGGCGCAGTCTTACTTTTGAAAAGCAAAACGTAAATGAAACCATTATTTGGCGGTGCTCTAACAGAAAGTGCCCAGGAAAGTGCCACACATACTCACACACACACACACATGTACTCCAACACCGACATGTGCAACTGCGATTCTATAGCCCAACTTAAAATCAATGCCTGTAGCCTTAAGCCATGAAATGTCTGTACTGTGTCGAAATTGTGACTTAAGGCGGTTGCTGTGAAACCAAAATTGAAAAAGTCCCACTAGATGGCGCTGTTTTTAGAATTGGTGATTTCGTCATGATTTTGTCGATTATTTCATAATTAAGACAAGTTTTGCATAATGTTTTGAAATTGCCGAAAGCCTGTATCTATCTTTGACTGTTATAGTAAGGATTCAGTTTATTTTAATGTTTTATTTTCCCATGTATTGCGAAAACGTGCAATAAAAGTTTATTACACACACATAGACGTTCGAATTGAAAGTTTCATTCATAAATTCTCGCGTATTTATCTGTCAATTTACTGGTAGGAGGCGTTTTATCTGTCAGATTATTAGGAATCTAAATACAAATCAAAATTTTGAGTTCATAACTTCTCTAGCATATTGGTCACTTATCACTATCATTTTCAGCGTGTTTTTACGCTCAGTTCTCAAAAGCCGCTTTTCGATTATATAGCACATAAAATTCAGTTCATTTACAATCTGAGTGCGGTCAATGAGGTTAGGCAACCTTCTGAAGAATTAAAGCGTGATGGGTGACCGTTTTTGTGCTTCAGAACAGTCAAAAATAAATGCCATCATATTTGAAAGCAGTATTTAAGGTTAGGTACCCCATTCTAAAAGTTGACTATGATAGGTGACTGTTTTTGTGCTTCACTCAGCAATACCTTTTCGAAGCCGAAGCGGATTGTTAGTAGGCACCTATATATATCTAGGTAGGAAATCAGGATTGCGTCATGGTGTTGAAAATTTAAAAAGTCCAAGCTCATATTGTACATTTCGCGAAATGTTATATTCGTAAAATGTCTTATTCGTAAAATGTCTTTTTGTTAAAAATGACTCACATATTATTTTGAATTGAATTACGTCTAGGCGGGGTCTCACGGGAATTACGTCTCACGGGGAGGTGAGGCCACAGGCTAAGTCAAGCTGCCTATAAAGCGAGGACAAAGGTCGAGCTTTACATAGGGCCCCAAAAATGCAAGGTAGCCGAATTTTTTCAAGATTTTTTTTAAATATTGATATGGGACATCCACTTTGAAACCCAAGGTGACGGACATACGTTTTTACATAAATGTTGCTATAGGTAAATTACAATTCAAAATGACGGGACATAATTTTTGTAAAAGAAAATACTGTCACGTTTATGCCTCCCTGAAAGCATACCAACAGCGACCAGCTTAAGCATAAAATATTTCTTTCAAAACGTTTCGTGTTAAGGGATGGCTTTGAAAAAATTGAAACCCTGATTCAGACTATCATTCTGAACTTTTTAGTGGAATTTCCACTCACGTTATATTGATTGTTACACTAGATTTCACTCGTTTTTTTGTTATCCTGGCTGTTACACGAGTGTAACCACGTCGAAGACCCTTTCCCCGTTAGTACCAATGCAGAAGAGATCGAGTATCGAGTATCGATGTAACACATTCGAATGTGGTTTCGTATTAATAAGTAAAATATTCAAAGTTGTGCTTTTCTGACTATGCTATTTCATAACGGTATTATCTGAACTGGTAGCGAATTAGAGTATCTATTTTTCAGTTTGAATGAGTCAGGGTATTTTAACAATTGTCGACTAATAACCCTCTTAAATTTTAAGTCTATAAGTTCGTTATATTCGAAATTAAGGGCAGAAATTTTACAGCCAATGGATATACATCGTGTTATATCGTCTCTACAATAAACATCATAACAGTTACAAATGATTCTTAATTTGTGGTTTTACTTTATTAGTCAGGTCAAAAAAAATGGCAAAGAAATGTAGTTACTTTTTTCAGAATAAATGAGAGATAATATTTTTTATCAGAATAAAAAGACAACATACAGCCTGTCCACCATATTTGGTGGAACACCAATCAAAACTACATACTACGTTACGTCGGCAAGTGTTTCAAAATAACCCAATAAAAAGAAATCCAAAATTAAATTCAAAAGTAAGATAAGATCGCAAATCTAGGAATCAGTTGCGCGGTTAGTCATCCATTAATGTCATAGATTCATATACTTGACATTAGTAAACATGACAGCCTTGCGCTTAAATTTAAAGTATTAAAATTAATTAAGTACATTGCTTTTAAATAAAATTTAGCCCAGGACCTTAAAAATTGTGTCAGTTGAATTATCTTAGGACATTTTTCAGAACCTTTTTTTCTGATTGGGTATTTTTAATAGGTACACATTGTTACGTATAGACACCGTTTTGATGGAAGGAAGGATTACACTATTTCTCTGTTATTTCGTTTTATAGAACAACGAGCTCCTTAAATTTATTTTCTTCACAGAAATAATTTGAAAATTTGTTTTTTTAAATCACAATGAAGTTTGTTTTCTTTAATAATTAATGTTACAACAGATTATATTTTTCGCAAAGGTTTATTATTACAAAAAAAAATATAGCAAATATCAGCACCAGCCAAATATCAGAACGGAAGAACTTAACAACACGGATCTTAATGTCGTAATCCTCTTGAAATTTTTTACTAGTAGTTCACTACTGGAAACGGAGTTACATAATAGTTTGACTTTGAATATTTAGCTTATCATTACGAAAAAAATGAGTGAAAAATTTTGTTAAGTTAAACGATTTTGGTGAAAATACCTGTCATTACACCGCTCTCCTCATCAATCTATGGAATTAATCCAAAAAAAATTGTTGGCAGCCATATTGGTTTACAATGATACCGAATGTATTAAACTATATAATCATCCAAACTAAAGGTGCGTACCTACAAAATTTTAGATCAATCAGTCAAAAGGAAGGGGTCAAATTTCAATTACTAGATAACAAGGCAAGCTAAATAAAATCGTTTAAAAAACATTCTGATGTGTTTTATCGATAATCGATGCGATGTCTAGTGTGGTGTTACCTATGGGAAAAGTTATTTTTGTGTAAAAACCAGTGTTGCCACAAGGAACGATTGAAATCTGGTGTCACAATCAGTGTAACCACGAGAAATGCGTGGAAAATTCCGCTATAAAATTGTTCAGAATGACAGCTTGAATCAGGGTTTCAGTTTGTGCGAAGCCGTCCCATACATTTTCATGAATCGTTTTGGAAGACATATTTAATGCTAAAGCAGGTCTCAGTCAGTGTGATTTCAGGAAGGCATAAAACTTGCCAGCGTTTCACATAAAAATTACCCACGACCCAAGTTTTGCCTCATTCCGTTCCTTTTGAAATGCTTATTTTAAAGGTTTCCTGTTTTAAAATTAAATTATTTATTGAATTATAGTCTATTTTATATTAAAAAATTATAATAATAGTGTAAATCATAAACATCCAAAAACCTATATCGCATTCTGTACATTGTGTAGCGCTAAAGTAAATAACAATACCTTCTTTAAGTTTCCGGGAAAAGGAGCCGATCATGATCTATGGTTTAAGAAATTTATTTTTCAAAAGAAATTGCATAGTTCACTTACTGAGAAATACAATTGCGGATACTTGCTTACAAAACAGTTATGTACAGATATTATTTAATATACCCATATCTGTGATCATATATTACACTTATACTTTGTATAAGCTCTACAGTGTATGTCTATAAAAAACATATTAATAAAAATATCATGGATTCCAAATTGAAAAAACAATCAAAAATTAAAATAACCTAGTAAGCCAAAGCTTGTACATAAGTAAGTTTTTTTTGAAAAGGACATTTTGCGAAAAAACGTTTTGAGAAAAAGACATAATTAGCCTGACCACTTTTTGAAAATGTCCTTTTTCGAAAAGGATATTACGCGAAAAGAACATTTTGAGAAAGGACATTTTAAGAAAAATGTCATAATGAGCCTGAACACTTGAGGATATATCGTATTAAATTATAAATAACTAGCTTTCCGCCCACGGCTCCGCGCACATGGTCTACAGGTTGCCCAGCTATGGTATAAATCGTAGCTTATGTCCTTTCCCAAGGTCTAATCTATCTCTGTAATCGGTTTAGTAGTTTAGGCGTGAAAGCATACTTAACTGAGAGACAGACAGACACACAGAGTTGCTTTCGCATTTGTAATATTAGTCGGGAATTAGGGATTTGAATTCTTCTTCTTATCGTGTAGGTAATGTCAAGTGTGTGGCAAACTTGGCTGGTGTTTCTAGGGATTTGAATTAATAACTAATCATACCAGGTTGTAAAAAAAAATGAGAGACTCGTTTAGAAGTTTTTTAAATCAACATTTTATTTTCCAAAACTATGATGGGCTGATATTAATTTTTCCTCGTTTTGTACTTGTTGGGCCCTTTATAAGACGGTGGATCTCTGCATTAGAGATTGGAAGGCATTCTTTTGGCAGCATGCATGTTTTATAAAAATTAGTCTTGTCCCAATGCCCCCTTCCCGATGTTCTGAGTTGACCCTGTATCTGTAATGAAATTATTTCTTACTTAGGTACTTACTCTAGAAAAAGGCAATGAATGAGCCTGTCAAATGCTCATTGATTGCAAAAATGAAGTTTTTAAAATAATAAGCATATTAAAAACACTCAAAAGCAGGGGGCTTGTTTCTCTTTATAAGGCGTTTCTTTTTATAAGGCGACTTTGATAAGTAAACGAACCTTTAGAGTTTAGAGGCTAATTTTCTTTAAAACTGAAAACTTTCCTCAAAGAACCTATTTGAAATTCTCAAAATAAATTCGATTTCTTAAATTTTCATACCTACTTAGTAGGTAAATCAGCTGATAACTCGAGTTGAATGGAGAGGCAAACTATTGTTTTCACATTTTGACCTGATCCCTGGGAAAAGATTTCAGTTTAGTGGGAAAACAGAACGGGACCCTTTCTACTGTTACAATAAAATGAAAACTTGTTGTAGATTACTGTTACTAGAATTTTCACTTATTATACCTACCTACGGCTTACAAATACTTACTTTTTTGGTTCATGTTTTAGGAAAAATATAGTTCGAGACAGCTTGGGATTCGGCCTCGGTCACGCGTAAGCTGTTAGGTGAATTGCTTATTTCAATTTAATGGCAATCGGACGTTCTTATGAACAACCATTTGTACCATTCTCAAATTAGAGGAAATACAAAATCTACAAAAATTATAATCATAACAAACAAATCGATGACAACTTGACACATTTCATAATCTGTGACTTTAATCAAAATGCGTTTAAAAACTATACATTTCGGATAAAGCCTTGTAAAAAATTAAAATAAATAAGTATAAGCGTTTCTAAGTAGTTTTTGTTATATATATATGTTACCTTAAATTTAAATTTAATTAAAATAACGCGATATTTAACTCATTTTACATTAATTTTTATGAAACAAAGTTAAACAGTATCACGTCTCAGAACGGCCAGTTTATGTATGGCGGGAAACATTTCCTATCTATGTATCTGTCAATTTCTGTAAATGTAACGCACACAAACAGAAGCTAGGCAAAAATTTTAACAATTTCGAAGACTTATTATTTAAAAATGGTTTGATTTATTAATAATTTTATTCGGTTGCCGAAAACTAGATTTTTTAAACAATTTTTCAAAGTAGTTTGGAGAATCTGATATACTTTCAGTCCGGCGTGTATTGGTGAAACGTGTTGTATGAAAATGACACCTCAGCAACCGCCTTAAGTTGTAAAGCAGACACTTATAGCACAGGTTTTTATTAAACCTATTTTAAGTGGCTGCTGTCCCTAATAATATAGCTCAGTGGACAAACCTTGTTAAATATTTTAATGTGCTGGCTATCTTTGTAGTGTCAAAGAAACTTATTATTATTATTATTATTATGTTTGTCTAGATCCTTGAATCTCGGGCAATTACGTCCCGGACCTTTGGAAGGCGTGCGTGGGGCCGAAGCCAACACGTAGAGGCCCGTTAGACAATTTAATTTAGTAATGTGACACCAACCGGCAGTTATTATTATTATTATTATTATCTGTTACTTTGTCCGATGAAGAGGAAACAATCATTAGAGAGAGTGAGTACACTTGCCCAAATAATTATTCTGCATATCGCAAGGAAAAAGTGATTGCCGAGTTAAAGCAAGCTGTTTGCGACGATTACGGTCCAATTCCTAAAATTTATGATGAATGCGTCAGCAAATACCATGGCAATACAGACTATGATGAAATTTTGCCAACGTATAATTCTGTCAAAGACACGTTGTATAGAACACGAAAAAATCATTTACAAGTGCATGCAACAGTTTTCAAAAACCTGGAATAGAATAGAATAGAATAGAAAAATCTTTATTTTATAGGACATTCAGGATGTCACTTAAAACAAGTAAAGATTACAATGAAATACATACAAACATACTTTAAACGATTTAAATACATACATACGCATTCGTACCTCTGATCCTACTGAATCTACGCCTATTCGCAAAGGTGCAGTCTTCCTCAGAGAAGAACAGGCAAGAAACTGTGAGGTTGCTCTTTTAAATCGCATTACAAATTTTCTTATTTACTAATTTTAACTAAATCTGAAATAACTCTAGAGCTGAGCAGTTCATTCCCATGGCTGCCTGTTTGATAGATAATCAGAAATTTTGTAATAGCCCTTTTTGCAAACTTTTTGTTTAATCACTGTCTTAAATTTATCCAAAGGTAAATTTTGAATACACATGGGAATCTTATTGTAGAAACATATACATTGACCCATAAAAGAGTTCGTGACCTTGTGGAGACGACTGTCTAGTACATCCAGTTTATGCTTGGTCCTTGTATTAACATTGTGCCTATCGCTATTTTTCTTAAACAAATGTTCATTTTTCTTCACATATAAAAGATTGTCACATATATATTGGGATGCAAAAGTCAAAATATCTATTTCTTTGAACATTTGTCTAAGAGACATTCTAGGTCTCATTTGATAAATCTCGCGAACAGCCCTTTTCTGCAGAACAAAGATCTTATTGATATCCGCAGCATTTCCCCACAGTAAAATGCCATATGACATTAGGCTGTGGAAGTAACTGAAATATACGGTTCTCGCGGTTTCAACGTCCGATAATTGACCGATTTTTTTAACTGCGTAGACTGCTGAACTGAGTCTGCTCGCTAACTTATCAATATGAGGACCCCATTGAAGCTTTGCATCAAGAGTTATTCCTAAGAATACAGTAGATTCCACAATGCCCAGTTTTTCATTCCTAACCTGTACATTGGTATTAACCTGTTTAACATTGAGCAAGGTAAATTTAACACATTTGGTTTTTTTCTCGTTCAAAAGAAGGTTATTTACAGTAAACCATTCAACTACCTTTGAGATCGCAGTATTCACATCGTCATAATCAGAGTCGTACCTCTTCACTTTAAATATGAGTGATGTATCATCTGCAAATAGTACGATCTCATGGGCGTCTTTAACAAGAGATGGTAAGTCATTAATGTAAACGAGAAACAGGAATGGTCCTATGATTGAACCCTGTGGGACGCCTATAC
>OX465243.1:20745425-20818202 GCA_949987775.1 Aproaerema taeniolella | reverse complement strand
CGAAGGAACTTACGAACTTCAAGATATCGAGGAATTTTTAAAAAGTAATGTAAAGGATACATCTTTTGACATGTTATGTAATAATAATACTTTGAAACTATCGATCTTTTGTACGAAAGACATTGATTTCAGTAAACCTAATGCTCTGGGTAATTTGCTAGGTTTTGAGAAAAAAGTTCTTAAAGCGAATATATTGCACACATCACAGCTACCAGTCAACATTTTGTCTACAACAGTCGTACGAATCGAATGTGATATTGTGAGTGGATCATTTATTAACGGGAAACCGAGCCATATAATTCACGAGTTTGCTCCTAACGTGCCGCCTGGTTACAGAGTTGTTGAAATACCAAAAAATATTATTTACTATCCAGTGAACCAGAAAAATATTAGTTGCATTAACATAAGGATATTAGACGCTAACAATAACTTGGTTAATCTGCGTGGTGAAGAAGTTCAACTATATATCCAATTTAGAAGAAATGATTGATTACAATAATAAATACTTGCCACCGCAACTCAGAAACCCCAGTACGGTTTGTGCTATCCAAAAGAAAACATCAAAAACGAAGCATAAGTTAACTAAAGAAAACAGGAAATTTCTTCAATTACTAGGTCTACTAAAATGAACATATTAAATCTTACTAGCACACCTAACTATGATAACTCAATTGAAGGTATCGAGTTTCATTCATACAAACCGTATGTTACTAGTTTTAACAGAAATGATGAAATTCGGATTGCAATCAATCAGCAGGATTTATATGTTTTACCATCAGCCAGCACTCTTTATTTAGAAGGCATTGTTAGAGTTGTTAAAGGTGATACACAGAAGAGTCTTGATACTGTACATTTTACTAACAATCCGTTAATGTATCTTTTTCAAGATATACGATACGAATTGAATGGGATTGAAATTGATAAAATTAAAAATGCAGGTATTACTACAACTTTGAAATCCATTCTGTCAATGAACGATAGCGAGTCTCGGATGTCTAAAGCATGGGGGTGGGATATAGAGGGTAACAAAAATATTCACCATGGAAACTTTTCAGCATCTATTCCGCTAAGTAACATACTAGGATTCGCTGAAGATTATAAGAAAGTAATAATAAACTGTAAGCATGAACTTATTCTTCTACGCAGTAACACCAACTTAAATGCTCTGAAACTTAACACCGGTGAAGTAGTGAGTGATATTGTTATGAATAAAATTGTATGGCGAGTTCCACATGTCAAGGTGTCTGATAAGGAAAAAGTCAATTTACTGCGCTTGTTGGATAAAGATCGCCCAATTCAACTAGCCTTTAGAAATTGGGATTTATATGAGTATCCTTTATTACCTAAAACAACAAAGCATACTTGGTCTATTAAAACATCTTCTCAAATTGAAAAGCCACGGTTTGTAGTCTTAGCATTGCAAACTAACCGGAAAAATAATGCAAGTGCTGATATGTCAAGATTTGATCACTGTTACTTACGAGATGTAAAGGTGTATCTAAATTCTACATACTTTCCGTACGAAAGTCTTGACATTAGTTTTGTAGGAGACAGAATTGCATTATTATATGAACAGTATGCGAGATTTCAGCAGTCGTACTACGGTCGTGAAAGAGTAGAACCGCTTCTAACGGTACAACAATTTAAAGATATAGCACCTCTATTTGTAATTGACTGCTCCAGGCAAAACGATAACATAAAAACAGGACCTGTTGTCAACGTGCGCATTGAAATAGAGTGTGATACTGAAATTCCTGATCAAACTTCTGCATATTGTCTTATTTTTAACGATTGCTTGATAGAATACAAACCTTTGAGCAGTATAGTTAAAAAGATATCATGAATGCAATAATTGTGGATGTACAAGGTTTTAAAAACTTAAAAAATGAATTCATTATTAAAGAATGTGCTATTGCCACTGAAGAACACACTCAAGTATTTTTAATAAAACCTCCATATCCATATGTCAAATTAACAAAAGAAGAAAAGAAACGTGTGTTGTGGTTAGAAAAGAACCGTGGTATTTATTGGAGTGAAGGATACATCGACTTTAGGGAATTTGAAAGAGTGATAAAACCTCATTTACAAAACAAAAATATTATTGTTAAAGGAGAAGAAAAAATAAAATGGATAAAATGTATATGCGAAAATTGTAACATAATCGATATAGGTAGTAAAGGCTGTCCTAATATTGCAAGTCTTCATAATAAGTACTGCAAAGATATTACAAAATTTAATTGTATAATTCATTTAAAAGAATGTTCTTTAAAAAATGTATTATGTATTAAAAAGTGGTATGAAGATAATAATATAGATCAATTTAATTTTTTTAACTAGTTTTTATTTTTAAGTTTAATAAATTACGTACTTATAAAACAATAGCCTTTTATTTATTTTAACTCATCTTAACAAAACTACTCTTAATAGTTACATAACGTCAAAATGCATATTTTATTGTATTTACTATCATTTGATACGATGAAACAATAAAAAAGTATAATTATTCCTAAGTAGATACTATTTATTTACAATCTAAACAATTTTAATAACTTAAGAAATTACAAATAGTAGAACTAACTTAATACTATAGAGGCTGCAACAGAGGTTGTTTCCTGTAGCACTGCAGTTTCTGGAAAAGAGAAAATAAGATTTTAATTAACTTGTACTATGAGGTTCGAAACGGACAACACAAAATCAAAATATATTTATATACTTACCAGCTTATAGTCCAAACTCCGATCGCTCTCCCAACTCCTTGCACACGTGATAAAGCAGCTGCACCAACTGTCTGAGCACCGGATCGTCTTCATCGTGCACGATGTAATTGCTCTTCAAAATTGTACGGCAAATTTTCTCATCGTCTTCAAATTGAGATAACTCCACCTTAACTCCAAAACGTGGAGTCTTATCGTCTCGATACACGCACAAGAAGGATGTGAGATCGACTTTTTCACTCATGTTTAAAGCTATGCACTGCTTTGCTTGAAGAACTAAACGTAAATGAACAACACAATAGATAAAACGGAGTCATGTAATATAACACCTCCTTTGTTCCTGATATTTATTTGAACATGTTGAAACTTGTTCAATTTTTCATCTCACGTTTCGATTCGTTTTTGCTGTGCTAGTATTACTTACCAGTAATTTAAAACTAGAGAACATAACACCTCATTGTTATTGTTAGTAGATGTCAGAATTTGTTAGAACATGTTCAAACACGTTCATGTTAAATTACTAGTATGCAGGTACATTATTTTGTATTTCTAGTCAAATAATGGTAGGTAATTGTATTTAAATAAAATAAATAAAACATTTAGTTTAGCTACATTTATTGATATAAAAATAAAATCAATACATTAAACTTAGTACCTAAAACTAATACTTATTTCTTAACTTACTATCTAACATACTTAGTTGTTACAAAATCCTTATAAAATATGCACTGGCTGTAGCTACAATTTCTAGCTCGATTAAGGAAAGGGGGTTGGCGAAACAAATTAAATAATTATTTATATTTTGAAAAGCTGACAAACAGTTAAAATCCAAATTGCTTTCTACCTTTTTAACAAAATTAATTGCTTCAACATATTCGTTTTCAAGTTGGAATACTCTCAATTTAATACAGTCAATAAAATGATAAATCGCTTCGCTTACGAGATGACCAAATTGTAAAGAACAACGTTTATCACTATATATTAACACGGTTAAAGTTTGTAACGCTGCCTTTTTATCTGTAAATTTCACCGTGCCAAAAGAATAACCATTATTTAACATCTCACACACTAGATTCCACTCATTAATAGAGAAAAATAGACTTTCTTCCTCGTTGAAAATATGAAGTTGAGGCATGAAATCATTTAAAACCCAAAGTCCAGATTTTATATTAATACCGTTGTCGTGTGTATACACTCGCATTGAAATGACACAATCAGTCAGGTAGCTCTCGGCCATGGTGAATTATAAAGTTTCGTTACAGTTGTCATTTTTAGGATAAAGTATCACAGTGTCCCCAAGAAACAGTTGAAATGCGGTCTTTCAAAATAATGCGCTTGTCGTCGTTTGCTGACAATGCAATCTTATTCTGTTCTTGTGTAAATATTTTATGTTTAAGTGATTTGAAAATTATATTTTTCTTACGAATCAGCTTATTCTCCATTAAAACTTTGCTATAATCTGAAAAATGAACATGTTTTATAACGTTCTTTTGTACACCTTTTGCTTTTTTTAATTCGTCTTGTTGTGTTTTAATGCAATAGAGCTTTGACCTTAACCCCACAAACTCCGAAATAACGGTCCCACCCAATTCGTCTTTAAAGAGACCTGGTACCTTTTTATTCAATAAAGGTATATTGTAACAATTGTTTATATCATAATTACTAGTATCGAAATATTGTAAAAAATGACTTTTCAAATCTTTATAAAAATCTTCCGTATCTATAGTATAAAGAAAACTGTCTGTGTCTGTATAACACAATCTCAGTCTTTCGCCATAAAAAGGTTTCATGACAGAGTAATGGAAATCGAACATGTGACTTTTAGAAATTTCGAGAACCGCAAAACCTATATAGATAGGTTTATTTAAGGTAACAGTTTCAGGTTTCATTTGAATAGCTACAAAATTCTCTGTAAAAATTGAAACACTATGGAAATTAGGACGTGCGATTAGTTGCTCTGCAGTAATATTTTTTTTTGTTTTGTTCCTAGTATCAGTCCACTGATTAACTAATTTTATATCAACTCGTTTTTCTGTGTCCTCTAAAGTTTTACCAAAAATGCTATTATTTAATAATTTGAAAAAGTCCTGCTCAAACGTAGATTTAGCTTTTTTACGCAATTCTGTATTCATGTCTATATATTCTTTTAGATATGGTCCTTGTTTGAATTCAATCACCTTATGCACTTTCACTAATTTCAACCCGAGTTTCAAACAAGTCTGCAAATGAACGAAATGAATTACGTAGTGGAACTTGTCGTACAAATTTGGTATTAATTTTTGAGTTTTGGAACCTGGTGGTGCAAACTTTTGTGCGCAAAATGGTATATCGTTATGAAGGTCATGTAAATGTTCTGGGTATTCTATGTCAACCTCCAATATGTAACCATAGTCACCATCTAAAGAAATATTGCAAAAATTTATACGATTAATTTCTTCTTCGTTGAGCAATTTGAAATCGGAATATGGTAGATAAGCACACATAGCGTACCCGTATAGATTGTTGCAATCGATGTAAATCAGATAATTGTTTTTTTGTGAGCTATTGTACTCAGGCAAATATTTATTATTTGCTTTCGAATGCCTAGTGGAACATAAACAAATCCCACCACGAATACCTTTTTGAATTAATCTTATAATTTCCAAATCATTAATAAGCTCTAATTGCACTCCGGTTTTTAAAAGCATAGCATCGAAACTCAAACTAGGAGCTGTTAAGTAAAAAGCGGGATCTAGCTTGTAATTAACTTTACACGTTTTGCGAAAGTTTTCAAATACGTCCGCAAGTAATAATACATCTGACTTGAGGTATAGATCGGTGTATTCTCCGAGATTCCTTATTTTAAACTGATTCCAAACATTTCGTGCGTGTTCATGGTCCGATTCAGAAATAATGTCATTAGTTAATGTACTGTAAAAGCAATGACGTGGTGGTAGGTTAACTTCCTCAAAGAGTTCCCAGCTAGTCATATACTCATAAGGATACACCCCTTTGCGTTTCACCAAATTAAATTGTACATTTGAGGGAAAAAAGCGTTTTAAATGAATAAAATCATTTGAATTCAAATTAGACACAAGTTTTTCTAAACTAGTACCTAAAAACTTAAACGAATCTACGAAGCGAACAGGTATTCTATCCTCATAGACTTGAAAAAATTTTGTAAATGAAATGTAATTTTCTTTGTTTTTCGCGATTACCTTTAATTTACCGTCTAACTCACCTAATTCCCTTATAAATAAGTGACAGTCGTATCCTGACAAGTTGTGGAAAAATACTGGGATCAGTTTAGGCAAGCGAAATCGGATATTACAATACGAATGAGCAGCTCCGCGATAACGTCCCGTAAGATGGCAATGGTCTCGAACCTTATCGTCAAATAGTATTTTATCGCAAAGGAAACATAAGTCAGCGTTAGTATGATTAATCAAATCCTCTTCCGTGAATGTCATTGGCACAGGGGTTTGTAATATTTCATAGATTTTCGTAACATCGGATTGAAGTGAATGTAAAAACTTTGCAACACAATCTGGTCCTCGATAAGTAACATACCTGTTAAGTGAACTATCATATGAACAAACTATATAATAAGCAAAAGCAGCTGGCACGTGTTGCTGTAAAGATGTTGTACAACTAGATGTGTTATCAGCATTGTTTTCAACGGGCTTCAGCAGAGATTCGAAGTCAGCATAGATAACGAAGGGCATATCCTGCATTCGTTCATAGTTTTTGAATTGAATAAAACTTCCTGCCTCAGGCAGAATTGTTTTCACTTGCCCACAAGTATGAGATTTAAATTTTTTTAAAGTATCAAAAAATAAAATGCAATCATCACAAAAATATAACTTTGCATGGTGATTTGTTACTTGTTGACGAAGCAATTTAGGCAAATCTTTAATAAGACAGTAATGAGAACGATTATTGTCTTCTAAAAACAGAAGATTAATGTGATGTTTTTTTCGAGATTCACTTCTGTACAAGGGACCTACTATATTTTTATTATTTTTGAGACCGTAAACATTCACACTTATCTTTGGATTATTTTTTTCAAATACTTTTATATCTGAGAATCCTACAGGGAAAGACATGTTTCTCGTATTAAGAACGGTTTCAAAGTGTGGATACGAAGACGTACGGTGACCGTTGTTCTTAACTGGAAATAACGCAGCCATTATCGACCATAGGAAACAAAAGTTGTCAGCGTTTCTAATATTAATGCAAGCACGTTTGTTCTTTATATTTTTAGGCAAATCGATAAAGCTGGAAGCTCTCATCGGATTGTATTTGTTCATATTCACTTCAAGGTAAAGGTTTCGAATAAAGGCCCAGCCACTATCTTTTTCTTCAAACTCTTCCACTTTTCTACTAATGTTTTCAATAACTTTATAATATAAGGTTTTAAAGTCGAAATTTCGATGCAAAATTATATTTTCTGTGGCAAAAGATTTAATCGAAACCTTGTCTTGAATTTTGGGTAAAGAAAATTCAGCGAACAATTCAAAATTGACTTTCAAGTTTGTATGAGTTTGTACGCGAGTAGTAAGGAGTTTGCGTACATGTCTACGAATATTAAACAAAAATTCATTTGGTGGTAGCGGTTGGTTCGCTTCGTCACCTCGTACACGATATGATGCAATACGTGCACGGAAAGCGCTACTAATTTTGTCAATGCCATCACTTTCATTGATTGAACTATTATCTTTATGCAAAATACTTTTAAGGTGAGCAGAGAACACTTTACTTTTAATCGAAATATATTGAATGTGTCATTATAAGAATTGTCTGAACAAGCGGGTGAAGATTGTTTTAGTTACCTATCTAACAGAATTAGACTGTAAATTATAAACTTAAAACGATTAAAATATTGATTTATTGACCAAAACCTTAAGACTATTATAAGCAACGCACAAGTAATATATCCTAATCCTAACACAAAATACCTACACTACTAAATAAAATGTACTAAAATAAGAATATACCCGCATACGTAATAATATTTAACCATAAAATTAAAATAAAGAAAAGAACGCTTTACCACGCAAATCTTAAATCCAGAAAATAAAAAATTAAATCTAGTAAGTAAGTATTTTCGAATCGAACAAGGTGTAACTTTTACCTACTTTTTCTTTTTTGCTTGGTAAAACGTTCCTTCTTCAGTAAACTTTTCTTTAGCCCCCTTAATAAACTTTTTCAATAATAAAAACTCGGGATCTTGTTGATCGCCCTGATAGCGGAGCCATACGAACGCTTTCTCGCACCTATCCAATCCCTCGAGATCTTTTATTTCTGCGCAGTTGTAGAGTCGTAACTCCGCAATTAAACTACCACTAAGGAACGCTTTTCTCCGTATCGTACCATCAGCCACGCGCTTTGAGTAAATGGACGGCGTCTGCTGCGCCTTCTGTCGTGCTTGTGTCTCGTCCTCGCTGTCCGACAGCCAGCTAGCCGGATCTTCTGACTGCGACTTGGACGGTGCGCGTGACGGGGTAGCTGCTTTGGAAGCACGGGGCTTCGGGCCTGGCTTGTTTTTCTTCTTAGCACTGAGAAAAAAAAAATATATATATTAGTCTTTAAACTTAGAAAAGTCGATTTATAATTTAAAAAATTTCAACATAAGTAATTTGTGATCACGGTTTATGAAGGTGTTTAGAAAATAAGAGAGACAACTAAAAAAACATTAAGGTAAAGGGAAATATCGTATAAACTAAAACATTAATTTGCTTTAAGTAGAGTAAAATATTTACCTTGCACCCTCGTCTTCTGAATCGAAGAAGTCGGTCTCAGCCTTCTCGTGTTTGGTACGTTTGTAGTTTGATTCAGACCTGTAATAGAAAAAAACAAATTGAAAATATCGGTTATGACAGGGTTAAAAAAAGAAAATCAAACTAAATCACTTTACTCAACATTTAAATAAAATTAGGAAGGTATTTTGAAAATTAAGTTAATTCGAACTTACATACATTATTCTGATGCACGGGATCCGCATAAAATGAAGTTTTGTTGAAATTAGCGCACAGCACCACAGCACAGTATTCTTGAAATTAAACGACACTTGATAAGCACGAGCGAAAGGTTCGGAAGCACGAACAGCTTTACACAAAGTGAATGAATTTAAGAAATTAATTTGTGGTATTTATCCTGTAATTTCTCCGTAGTAAGCAAAATTTGTCAGGGATCGCAAACTCATGGAAAAAAATAATAATATTGCTACATTTTATTGGTTGTACAGGTACCAAACTTAATAGTATGTATTTACTAGTAAGTATTTACGGGAAACCTAAAAATTAAAAAGTTACATGTTTTGCAGTGAAAAAATAAAACAATTTTTTTTTATAAATTTCTTGTATTATATAGATAGATAGATATTAGTAAATTTTGGTATCTTACGTATTTAAAAATGTCTTTAATAAATAATTAATATGCAAACATTATGTTAGAACAAAATGTTAGGTTTTTAAAATTTATAAAACCGTGTAATGTTTACTATCCCTGAAAATTAATAAAGTCAGCAAAAGTAACTTCTGCTGTTAGAAATAGTTTGCGACAGCAAATCACTACTTTCCCATGAACCGTGGAAAAGAATCTGATACTTAGTTCTCATTCGACTAATACGACTTAGGGCACGTTCATCCTATAATGACAATTATGAAACTTACAAAAAACGTTCTGCATTACATTTAACCTTTACGTATACCTAACTTTATATACCTATTTCAAAAAGATATTTCCATGAGTTTGATTCAGAGAATTATTTTGACATCATGCATTTCGGAGAAAACAAGACAATACTTGACAATAGTGGACATTAGATGACAACAGTAAACAGTAGCTGACAGTAGGATACAATATACATTATAATAAGGTCGTAAGAAAAAAAATATTTTCGATTTGTGAAAAGTAAATTCGACTTTTATTAGTTTAATAAAACTATTAAAAATAAAATTAAAAATAAAATGTATTCTTGTCTTAAATTTCTCTACCTACCCTTTTCAAAATATCTGTATGCGTGGTTGTTTTACTAATTTCATTATCTTCAAACGTGTAAATTCCATTAACATACCCTTTTACTAGTTGAATAAAACTACATACAAAAATAAAATGTTCTCTTGTCTTAAATTTCCCTGCCTACCCTCTTTGAAATATCTGTATTCACTACTTATGTGAACTGAGTCTTATTATTTATTTGTCCACCTGCGGGTTTGTAGACTAACTGCAACGTCTTAGTAATTTAATCTACAGGTAAAGCTATAATACTTACGAGTATGTGGAACTCTCGGTGACTCTTGGGAACTAAATTGTGAGATAAAGCTGGGATACACTAAGATAAAGCTATTTTTTAATATATTTTTTATATTCATCATGATTAGGAAAAAAATAATTATTTTATTAGTATATATTTAAAAAAGGTTTAGTGGGGGTTTGATTGAAAATGTTTAAAATACTAGTGACATTTATTTTTTATACAATTATCATAAATAGGTAGTTAAACATCTAGAGATTATTTTGTTGATATTACGTAAGACAATAAATGGTATTATTTGATTAAGAGATTTTAAATAATGTTTGTTATCTAATGATAATCCACTGAATTGTTAAAAATAACTATTATTGAACATGTTAATATACGATTATAGTGTTTACACAAATTCAATTTTAGTAGAAAATAAACAGAAATAATGAAAATCTGTGAAACAAAAGCGTGAAGAAGATAAATTATCGCTCGCATGTGGTGTGTGACAACCTTTATTGTAAATAGTAACTCAAATGCTTACTAATCAGATTCAGGAAGCATAGCTGCAAAGCGTTAGTGTATTCGTAACTCCAACCGCGTCGGTTTCTACATTTCGTTTTCGTTTGAAAACACAGTCAAAAGCGTGGGAAAAGCACCAGGTTTTAGATTTGAGAGGAACCAGTTCTGGTCGGTTGAAAAGCCTCAACAATTGATGTTAGGATCCAGTTTTGATTGACCGGAAACCCTCATTCAATATTAAAAATCTTTGTAATGTGTGCCGATATCGTTTTTGATTTGCATTTTCAAGAAAATCATGATTGTGGAGTTACGTGAAATCTCGCGAAATTTGTGATTGTGTAATTTAATATTTACGCGTAAGTACTTGTCTAGGGTGGGAAAAGCACAAGGTTTTTATTGAGAGGAAACAGCTCTAGTCAGTTGAAAAGCCTAAACATGTAAAGTTGGGATCCAGTTTCAACTGGTGGGAGACCCTCATTCAATTATGTAAACCTTGAAAATGTGCTTAGTACCTGACATAGAAGGTATTTACGTAATTCAGTTTTCCTTAGAAAAACCAACTAAAATTGAGAGGAAAGCATGGGGTTTTGATTTGAGAGGAACCAGTTCTGGTCAGTTGAAAACCCTCAACAATTAACGTTAGGATCCAGTTTAGATTGATCAGAAACCCTCATTCAAGTATGAAAATCTCGTAAATGTGTAATACGATTTAGTTGGTATTTCTAATGAAAGTTATGATTTTAAATTTTATGGTCATACATCTCGCGAAATTTGTGACTAAAACCTAATATTTACGCGTAAGTACTTGTCTAGGGTGGGAAAAGCACAAGGTTTTTATTGAGAGGAAACAGCTCTAGTCAGTTGAAAAGCCTAAACATGTAAAGTTGGGATCCAGTTTCAACTGGTGGGAGACCCTCATTCAATTATGTAAACCTTGAAAATGTGCTTAGTACCTGACATAGAAGGTATTTACGTAATTCAGTTTTCCTTAGAAAAACCAACTAAAATTGAGAGGAAAGCATGGGGTTTTGATTTGAGAGGAACCAGTTCTGGTCAGTTGAAAAGCCTCAACAATTAACGTTAGGATCCAGTTTTGATTGATCAGAAACCCTCATTCAAGTATGAAAATCTCGTAAATGTGTAATACGATTTAGTTGGTTTCTCTAATGAAAATTATCATTTTAAATTTTATAGTCATACATCTCGCGAAATTTGTGACTAAAACCTAATATTTCCAGTTTTTATGAAAATAACGATTCCGCAAAAAGTGTTCTCGCAAAATTAGTGATAAGACATAGAAATAGACAATTATTGTTGTTGCTGCTGTATGGGAAATGGGAACGGGCCGCCGGGAGGAAACGCATTCGCTGCCGTTTGATGTGGTAAGTGTTAGCATAGGTTCATTTCATAATTGTATTATTGGGCTTTCTAATTCACTTTTTTTAAAACACCAGTTCACGAAACGGAGTGCGGAACGAAGTGGAGCAAACGGAGTGAAGTGAACTGGTTTTTGAAAAAAGTGAATTAGAATGCCCAATAATACCCTACTATGGTGTATAGCATAATTATAATGGTTTTCCCGTAATTATTATTTCACAAAATCGGCTAATAGTAACAGATAAAAAATTGTATATAAGTCAAAGTATCAAAACCGTTATTGTCGCAGTATATAGGGTGGCCACTAGGCACGATAGTGGCGCCGCCATTATTTTCACGACTTTCTTGCCAGGCTGTATTTAGATTTCAAACTGGCTTGAAAAAGAAATGAACACTTTGGAGCGTGAAAAATTATTTTTTACCATTGCCCCTCGAAAAAGGGTCCGTTATTCTTCAAAAACAGTGAATAAAACGCTGTTTATTTCACTAAGTGAATAAAACATTTTGAATTTGGAACATGCGCGAATATAAGGATTTTAGTAAGAAAACAAAAGAAAATATGCAAGGAGGTTGCATACTATCGCCATAAAAACATACTAAACCTTGGCTGTATGTAATAACTGGCTGTATGGAAGGCTCGGTTAAAAATTTGAAATTTAGAATAAGGAATTCAGCCAACTTTCTGTGCAATTTTCATGCAATTAAAAGTTTCTGTTAAAAGTTTTTGTCTCAAAATCTTAAAATGAGTTCGACATCCAGTGATGAAAGTGAACCTCTCTTTCCAGAGTCATTTCGCGTTAAAGCAGCTGCTATTGTTGATAATTTACTGTTACAGAGTAATTATTTTCTTTTTCTCGTAGTCAATGGTAAAAAGTAGAGTACCTAACACGTGAAAAAAAATTCATCTCGGCTCTTGTATCCCTTGATCCGCTCAGGATTCTAATCTAGAATCCTTCGCTCCTCTCGGGATACAACTCAATGCCTCGAAAAGAATTCACCTTTTTTTCACTTGTTGGGTAATCTACTAGTTGTTCGTCATTAATTTTGAAACCTAATTGTTGTTGTTGTATTGTCTCTCATTTAATTAAATTCTAAAACGGGTCTAAATTCACGTATACCAGTAATCGAGAAAATAATATCCAGTGTCGTATCTTCGGACATATCTTCGGAACATGCCGTAAGCGGGCGTGCAAGGCGTGCACCGCACACGGGCGGCATATCCAGGGGGGTGACCAATTGAGCCAATCATCACGTAATAATCAAAGTCATTGCCCACACTCCACCTACAGAATAAGAAATGTCATCGCATGGAAGAAAACAAGACCGGCGTGCAATTTTAGGGGTAATACCGCCATCTATTTTCATCCGTTAAAACTAAGATGCAATACCTGATATTGCCTGATATTGCCTCAATTAACGTTGATGCCAAGAGTCTGCTTAAAAGATTGGATCCTTCTAAATCAGCAGGGCCTGATGGTGTGCCATCACGTTTCCTTATTAATTGTGCTGAATTATTGTCAGTGCCTTTATCAAAATTATTCAAAATGTCTTTAGACTCGGGAACGGTTCCCTCTCTCTCGAAACACGCCTATGTTACGCCAGTTCATAAAAAGGGCCCAAAATCTGATGTAACTAATTATCGACCAATCTCAAAATTGTGTATAATCTCGAAAGTCTTGGAAAAATTGGTCCATAACCAAGTCTATCCAGCCCTCAAACAATCTTTTAGTCAGTTCCAGCATGGATTCCTGAGAGGTAGATCAACTGTCTCCAATCTGGTCCTACTTAATGAATATGTGACTGTGGCCATGGACGGCGGAGCGCAAGTGGACGTAGTCTATACCAGCGGTTCGCAATCCTGGGGTCGCGACCCCATGTGGGGTCGCGAAAGATATTTATGGGGTCACCAAAAAAGTCAACAAGGTCCTGTACTTATCGAATTTTATTAAGGTTTATGCATAAAATATAACCTCTCTTTACATACACAATTACACAATGTCCTTAAAACGGAGAGAATCGAAAATAATTACGACTGTACGACCTGTCCAGTCCCGCCCGTCACAACCTCACCGCTCCCGCGCCCTCACCGCTCCCGCGCCCGCGCCCCCACCCCGATCTCTCTTTCTTCGTTCAGTCTGTCTGTTCAGTCAGTTCTATCCGCACGTGCGTACACATCGCCGCTTTGTCGATTGCAAATACATAGGTACTAAATTGATGTCAAAACACGAAAGATTACTTCAGTAGAAAGTTTTTTTTTTAGAAGATTAGTGTTCTCATGGATAACCACGCACAAGGTAAGTAACTGTGCACTCATACTTAGATAATAAAGTGAGGCGTCATCGCGGCGCGGCCATGTAGGACGCGTGGGTTCAATAACAAAACCAGCGCGAATTTATAACTTCTATACTTTTAAATTACAAATAAGTACATATTATTTTATTAATGGCACAATATTTTATGAAATAAAATTTATGTTTTATTATAAATAACTTATTTATCAGGCAAGTGTACTCAGCAACTGTCAATAAAAATATTTTTTACACTTCACTTATGTATTTTTTTCCTTGTCTATTTGTGCTTCGTTGAAAATAAATAAATCGGCTCCCTACGCAGCGGTCGTGCGTGAAGTCTAATAATTTTCGTGCGATTTTTTTTAGGTTTCGTTCTTTAAACTACACCTATGCAAAAGTTCTTCTCAGAGCTAAACAACAGTTCTTCTTAGAGCTAAACAACAGTTCTTCTTAGAGCTAAACAACAGTTCTTCTTAGAGCTAAACAACAGTTCTTTTCAGGGCTAACCAACAGTTCTTTTCAGGGCTTACCAACAGTTCTTTTCAGGGCTAACCAACAGTTCTTTTTAGAGCTAGAATATTACACGCTAATAACATTATCTTAAACATTTGAAAATGCCTAAGAGAGCCAGGTCTCAACTTTCTAAACATAGTTCTCAAGCACGGGCAGCAAAAATACGTCGTATGGGAGAATCTTCACCTGAACGTTCACAACGCCTTGCTGAACAAAATCAGAGAAACTCTCAGGTACGCGCACGAGAGTCGAGTGTCGAACGGTCACAACGCCTTGCAAAACAAAATCTGAGAACCTTTGAGTTACGTGCACGAGAGTCGAGGCTGGACCGTTCCCAACGTCTTCATGAACAAAATATAAGGACCTCTGACTTACGCGAACGAGAGTCGAGTGTCGAGCGTTCGCAACGCCTTGCCGTACAAAGCTTGAGAACCTCTGAGCTACGCGCTCAAGAGTCGAGGCTGGAGCGTTCCCAACGTCTTCATGAACAAAATGTAAGGACCTCTGACTTACGCGAACGAGAGTCGAGTGTCGAGCGTTCGCAACGCCTTGCCGTACAAAGCTTGAGAACCTCTGAGCTACGCGCTCAAGAGTCGAGCCTGGAGCGTTCCCAACGTCTTCATGAACAAAATATAAGGACCTCTCAGTTGCGCGAAAGAGAGTCGAGTGTCGAGCGTTTGCAGCGACTTAGAGCTCAGGCAGAGAGACAGCAGTTGTCCACAAATAGAGTTCGCAATCGAATTTTAGCTAACAGCAACAGACTGGCTTTCAGATATGATCCGCAGTTTGATTATGCACAACAAGCGTCCGTCCAAATCGGAGTCATGAATAAGATCTGCTCTAACTGCTCTGCCAAGAAATGGGCGGACGAACCTAATGGTATGTGCTGTGCTTCAGGTAAAGTTTGTCTTCCTAACCAATAAAAAATCTTTTAACTAATAACCATCCATTATCTGGGCATTTTTTAACAAACATACGTAAATACAATAGTCTTTTTCAAATGACTTCGTTTGGCGCAAAAGAAATCAGGGAAGGAAATTTTATGCCCACTTTTAAAATTGAAGGACAAGTGTATCATCTAATTGGTAGCCTTTTACCACCATCAGGCCAAAACCCACAGTTCTTGCAAATATATTTTATTTCGGATGCAGACCAGTTATCGTTGCGATCAAGCATCGCACCAACCTTAAAAATGGATTTAATTCACGAATTACAGACCGCTTTAAATAATCATAACGTGTACATACGAAGTTTTAAACAAAACTTAGAACTTAACTCCTCAGATAATTTAAAGTTAATTATTCATTCAGATCGCACTCCACAGACAGCACACAGAGGCAGATTATAATGCTCCTACTGTAAACGAGGTAGCTGTTCTCTTGGTCGATGAAGACAAAGGTCCCAGGGATATAGTCTTACACGGTAGAGACGGGCAGCTCAAAAGAGTTTCTGAGCTACATCGGTCCTATGATCTACTACAGTATCCTATAATGTTTGTGACAGGAGAAGACGGTTATTATTTGACTATCCCTCAGCAGGGTTCGGCGCGTAATAAAACTGTTTCGTGTATGCAATTTTATGCATTTAGATTAATGGTTAGAACTAACTCTTTTAATCCGTTACATTATTACAGAGACTTATTTAGTCAATATTGTGTTGACATGATGGCGAAAATGATATCGGAAAGATTAAATTATATTTGTCGGAATCAACAAAGACTGAGGGCTGATGACTACATTCATCTCAGAGATGCCTTAAATCATGACGCAAATGTTGACCCATCAAATATCGGTCAACATGTCATATCGCCATCGTCATTTACGGGTTCTCCGCGTTTCATGCACGAGAAAACGCAGGACGCGATGACGTACGTTCGAAATTATGGTAGACCTGACTTATTTGTCACTTTTACATGTAACCCCGAATGGCCTGAAATAAAAGCCGAGCTGCTACCAGGACAACGGTCTTTCGACCGTCATGACATAATTTCACGTGTATTTCATTTAAAGATGAAGAAATTCATCAAATTATTTGTCAAAGAACAGATATTCGGTAAAGTAAAATGTTATATGGCAAGTGTGGAGTGGCAAAAGCGCGGTTTACCTCATTGTCATTTGCTGTTCTGGCTAGAAACTAAAATACAACCAGATGAGATCGACAGTGTCATAGTTGCGGAGCTACCCGATCAACAAATTGATCCGGTACTACACGAAATTATAACTAAAAATATGGTACATGGACCCTGCGGAGAACATAATTTAGCTGCACCATGCATAAAGAACGGTGTCTGCACAAAAAAATACCCTCGCCGTTTCATGAACGATACCCAGACCGGAGAGGATGGGTATCCAGTTTATCGTAGGCGCGATACAGGAAATGGCGGTCGGAGCACTACGCTACAAATCAGGGGCAACATGGTGACGATAGATAATAGGTGGATTGTTCCATACTCCCCGCTACTATGTAAGACTTTTAACGCTCATATAAACGTGGAGTATTGCCACTCTGTCCAAGCCATTAAATATATATGTAAGTATATAAATAAAGGTTCAGATCAGGCAACTTTTAGCCTTAGAAACCCACACGATGAGGTCGAAAACTATTTAAATGGCAGGTACATAAGCACATCTGAAGCTGTCTGGCGCTTATTTGAATTTCCCATTCACGAGCGGCATCCTACTGTAGTGCATTTGGCCGTTCATCTAGAGAACGGTCAAAGGGTGTATTTTACACCAGGGACAGCTCATCAAGTTGTCCAAAACCCACGCAATACCACATTACTGGCATTTTTTGCTCTCTGTAATGAAGATGAATTCGCGAAAACTCTTCTGTATCATGAAGTCCCGCAATACTATACATGGGCAAATAATTCATTCACTAGAAGGAGGCGTGGTGAAGATGTAGTTGGACATCCGGGGATAAAAAAAGATGCCGCTTTAGGTAGAGTCTACGGGATACATCCATCCCAAAAAGCCTACCCAGGAAAGACACGGTCAGCAAACAAAATGATTCCCAGGTCAATTCACAGACACCGACACTAACATCGACGAAGCAGTCACTATCCGCAGGCTGAACAGATTTTCTTTCTGTGGATGTTAGTTGTTAAGTCCCGGAGTGCAATCCGTTGTTTTAGGATAGAAAACTTAAGTTATTATTGTAGAGCTTCTCTATACACAACATTTGACGTTATATTATTTTCTGGTAACAAAATATACTGATGGTCGGGAGCCCCGACCCGTGATAGGGCAACGTAAAGTTGCCCATGCGTAAAACATTCTTTTCGTAAATCAATTCCTACTAAATTGAATGTTTGGCCCTGGGATTTGTTTATCGTGAGTGCGAAAGAAATTTTTACTGGAAATTGGAGCCTTTTGAAGGGTATAGGCAAATCAGTAGGAATCATGGTTATTCTTGGTATATGAGCTAATTCACCAGCTGCAGGGCCAGTGATAATCTTCGCAACTATTAAATTATCTTTTAGCTCCTTTATAAGAAGTATCGTGCCATTACACATGTTGGGGGGTCTTAAATTTCTGAGAAGCATTATCGGCGTGCCAACTTTTAACGACAGTTCATGAGATGGAAGCCCAGCGGGGTTCAGAGAATTTAAAAATTCCTGGGGGTAGTGCACTGCGTCCTCGATGTTAGTGACGGTGTCTATGTATTTATAGCACTTAACTTCACCCGGTACTTTCTGCATAATTAAATTGTTTATTTCGTTGACTGTTTCATTCCTGGGAGAAACTATTGCTCTACAACACAGCCAACGAAAATCATTTTGATGTAAGTTTTCGATGTCAGGATATATAGCATCTATCAGACTATTTAAATTATAGACTATTTGCCCTAGAGACTCATCCAAAGTAACCGCATAATCGGTGCCCAAATTTAAAGATGGAAAAATTCCTTCTCCCAGTTTCAGCAGCTGTTGTGGAAAATTGCTATGCGTATTTCCATGTAGATGAGCTCTCATATTAGTACGCAAATTCAAATGTTGAACAGATTTGGCAAATGAGAGCATGAAGCCGGTTTCATTGTGTTGATGTATAAACTCATAGTCATTATCTTATTTTTCGTCATTCTCCCTCCATTTATATGATAAGAATCTTAAATTATGTTTGTAAAAACAAACTTTAGGATTTCACAATATAAAAAAAAATTGAGTTTCACAGGGAACTGTGCTTGGCTCTTATTTGTTCAAGATATACAGGGTGCAAATTTGTAAGCTTGCCATATTCACCGACGTGATAATAAGTCATGTTTCCTACTTTATTCGAGAACTTCCAAAATGGAATACTTTTTGAAAAACTAAAATTAAACAAAACTTTTTTTTAAAGTGTGGCCCGGAATAAACTACATAAATGTTTTTCCTGTCCATATTAACTTTAGGAGCAATAGAAATTTACCTAATGTTCGTTTATCTCAAATCAAATGATAAACAAAACAAATGATTGCAGACTTTCCTTTTTACTTTTTAACCTTGACAAAAAAGGTATGTTATAAGTTTCTGTGTATCTGTATGTCTGAGTGTCTGTTTGTGGTATCGTAGCTCCTAAACGAATCAACCGATTATTTTGTCAGAGATCAGAAGGAAGAACAAGCGATGAAGCAATTTTTAATGCAGTTAATACCTTTTTAAACTCCATGACATAAAGTGGGAATATTGGGTATCTGCGTGTACAGACGGCGCAGCTGCATTGACCGGATCCAAAATAGGATTCAAAGCAAAAGTAACTGAGATTGCACCTCACGTAGGCTTTGTTCGCTGTATGATTCACCGTGAAGCCCTCGCAGCAAAACATTTGCAACCAGATGTAAATAAAGTGTTGGAACAAGTCGTAACAATAATAAATTTTATTAAAGCTCGCGCCTTAAAAAGTCGCCTTTTCAAAATAATGTGTCGTGAAATGGGATCAGAATACGAAAATCTACTGTTACATAAGGAGGTCAGGTGGTTATCCGACGTGTATTTGATCTCAAAGATGAAATCAGAATATTTCTACTTGAACGGGAACCAAAGCTAGTGGAATATTTCTTGAATGAAAATTGGCTGGCAACAGTTGGCTATCTTTCGGATATTTTTGAAAAACTTAACGATTTAAATCAATCGTTGCAAGGGAAGAGTACAAATGTATTGATTTTAGCTAACAAAATAAAAGCTTTTTGGAGGAAAATAAGTTTGTGGATATACGAAATCAGTGCTGAAAACTACGAGATGTTTGCATGTTTGGAGAAATTTTCTGAAGAAAACAATATAAAGCTCGAAGAAGAAATTAAAACCGAAATCATGATGCATCTTACAAACCTTAAGCAAGACTTGGAAATAAGATTCCCAGATACGTCACACGGTGACAAATGGATAATTAATCCATTCACTTGTGATCTTAACACTGTGAAGATGAACTTAAAAGAAAAGGAGCAGCTGATCGATTTAATGTCCGATGAAAGCCTTCGATCTATTTTCAAAACCACGGATCTATCCAAGTTCTGGATAATGACGGAAAAGGAATATCCACCGTTATTCAAAACATCTCTGCTGAAATTGCTGCCATTCGCATCTATATACCTTTGCGAGACAGCTTTCTCCACATTAACTGCTATAAAAACAAAATATCGCTCTAGACTTAACGTAGAACCTGATTTGAGGGTGTCTGTTACTGATAATATATCACCAAGAATTAATATACTGACTGCAAGTGTGCAAGCATAAGGTTCACATTAGTTTGTAAAGTTACGTAAGTTACCTTTTTTTTAAATAAAATATTAAAATTATTGTTTGTCTCATTTAATGTCGTCGTAAATATTACTCGTATGTTAAAGGAATATTTTCTAGTTTGCTCTAATATTACTTTCCAAGATAAATAAACTCTTCAATATAAATAATTTACGAAATAAAAATAGCTAACTTTGTTACCTGAACCGACCTTTGCACTTGTTAACTTAGTGATTTTTTTTCTGGGGTCGCTCATAATTCTTTTTTTAATTTTGGGGTCGCAATGTCTGTTTATAAATCATTTAACTTCTTTACTATGATTAGCTATGTTTATAAATCATTTAACTTCTTTACTATGATCAATCTATCAATTATATTTGATAGATTTCCTAGGAAATCTATAGGTACATTTCCTAAATGACAATTGGAAATGTATAAAATGTTTGATTTTGTCTGTTTATAAATCATTTAACTTCTTTGTTCGATTGCGATAGATGGAACTGCGACAAGTAGGTTTATTAGTAGCCTAACCCAACCAATTTGGTTGGTTTAGGTTAGGTTAGAACTGCGACCCCCAACTAGAAACGACTGTGGTTGCGTTAAGCGGTTGTCGCATTTCCACTTAGCTGCTTTATGATGTGGTTAATAGACAGTGAAACATTTCATTAAATTCTCGAACATTTCATGAAGTAAGCAAATCTACAATATGGCCAAGACTAATTCACGTCGCTTATTCAGGTTAGGTTAGGTTGTTTTATTCATTTTATTCACAGAAAACATAAGTTTAATACATTTTCTAGAGCAATTTCGGATTTTTACACAATTCCTAGGAAATGTATACCATAAAACGCTGATGCGAGCGCAGCGAGCACACTAAAAATATACTAGTTATAACAATTTTAATTGATGATCAAGAAAATGTATTCCCCCAGGGTAAGTAATTTCCCAGGTTTCTTATGGCAAGTCCGCCACTGACCGGACAACAAGCCTCTCGCTCTTATAAATTTATCATAAACAGTAAAAGTTTTTTGTATTCAATTTAATGTAATAAGGTTTTTTTTTATCTACTTCTACACTATTATATTAAAATTCATTACAATCATAACATCGTCAAAAGTCAACATTAATAAGGTTATAAAAATATCAAATTAATTCATTATTATTAAAATGTCATTATTATTATAATAATTAATTGATTTATTTATTTACTAGCTTTCCGCCCGCGCCTCCGCCAGCGTGGACTACAGGTTATATCTCCACATTATATCGCGTGGACTACAGTCGTCTCCACAAGGTCACGAACTCTTTTATGGGTCAATGTATACGTTTCTATAATAAGATTTCCATGTGCATTCAAAATTTACCTTTAGACAAATTTAAGACAGAAATTAAACAAAAACTTTGCAAAGAGGGATATTATAAAATTTCTGATTACCTAACTGACAAGCAGCCATGGGAATGAACTGCTCAGCTCTAGAGTTATTTCAAAATTAGTTAAAATTAGAAAAAAAGAAAATTTGCAATGCGATTAAGAAGAGCACCCTCAGAGTTTCTTGCCTGTTCTTCTCTGGGGAAGACTGTACCTTTGCGAATAGGTGTAGAGTCAGTAGGGTCAATAGAACGAATACGAGTGTATTTAAATCCTTTAATGTTTGTTTGTACCTATGTATTTCATGTAATCTTGACTTGTTTTAAGTGGCATCCTGAATGTCCTATAAAATAAAGATTTTTTCTATTCTATTCTATTCTATCGTGCTCAACTGTGTGATAAAATGTAGCCTATGTCCTTTCCCAGGCTCTAATCTATCTCTGTACCAAATTTCATCAAAATCGGTTCAGTAGTTTAGGCGTGAAAGACGGACAGGCAGACAGACAGATAGACAGACAGACAGAGTTACTGTTGCATTTATAATATAGTAAGGAAAAAAGGATTATCTCACAGACATAGTCCAAAACACTTATAAACTAAAATGTGCTTATACTATTTACGTGTATATAGCACTCTGAATAAGTGCATTACAGCCAATTCACAGTTATCGCAATCAAATAATAAGATATATCTAATTGAGGTGCGTGAGAAAGCAAATCATGCAACAATTTTATGTCGTTTTGTGTCGGTGAACGATTCATCAGGATAGGCAAAGAACGGTTTCACATTTAATCAGACCAAAGTTTTTTTTTCAGATTACGAATAAGAACTCGTGGGACCATGCAAGATATTATCGCCACATACAAAGAAAAACAAGTCGAGCTATCGGAGCCTCAGGTAAGCAGGAGTTGGGAAATTAATGAAGTTGGCTCAAAACGACTGCAGTCGGTCAAAAAACACATTCAATATTGAGGAGTATTTGATGCAAACAGACGGTTGCGTACCCGGGCGGAGTGCGCGACGAGGTGAGTCAGCGGGAGCTGGCGCGGGAGCAGGCCACGCTGCTGGAGCTGCTGCGGCGGGCGCGGGCGGGGGCGGGCGCCGGGCCGGTGGAGGAAGGGGAGGCAGTGGGGGTCGCGGGCCGCATGACTGATGAGCGCCGCGCCAGGGCCATCCGCCAGTACCAGTAAGTATCACCAGCGCGGCTCAACGAGAGTAGGCAGATGCCCTGCCTGACGTGGTGTCATGGAATGGACCGGTCGTTCTTTCTTACCTTACTTCCAAATAGGAGGTCGGTACCATGAAGCGCTTTAACTCAGAAATTATATACTTATGTAGTTTGGGGAAAACCAGATTTCAGGTCGTCGCGTCCTCCTCCTGACTATCCCTCTTCATAGCTAATCTGCCTTACATCGTACTCTCTTAAGTATAGCGTGTTATTCGTGGCCAAAACCTCTTGATTAAGAGGTTGGCCACTCATCTCGGAAATCTTCACTTCTCCCATTTTGATGAAAATATGAAATGAAATATGAAATATTCTTTATTTGCAATAAATGTGGTACAGTACATTGGTGGTAAGTATATGATAGGCAGATTCACACATTTAACCATTTGAATGGTATGCAATAGGGTTACATAAAGAAAGCAGTAGTAAAATTAAAATACTATTTAAAATAACAATGTCAGGCAGGAAGAGAACTATAATGTCAAAATGTGAAATGATTAAAAAAATTAAGATAATAATAATAATAATTCAAAAATGTCAAAATGAATTAAAATACATGTTCCATTATAGTACAAGTGTGCTAAGTTGGATATTACATTAGAGGCGAGTTTAGAGCCCGGGCCGAAGGCGAGGGCTCAATGGAGCCGAGAATGTAATATCCAATGCGCACGCGTGTCATATGACGTTTTTCAACACATTTGCGAGGAAAGAAAGAAACAAAAACTTTCCTTTGATATTGACGGCAACAAGCTATCACTTGCATGTTGCGCCTCGAAAAGTATTTTTGGCGGTGTACCCACGTAGGTTTCCTGTTCTGCACTTGAAGAAGACATTTTTTGTGTTAGTATTTCTGACAATAATAACAATCTTAAGAATACGAATGCCATTTGTGAAAACCAAGTGAAAACATTGAAAATTCTGAACAGTGGCGCGATTATTTTTTTCTTTTTTCGTTCGCGAAATGAGATTCACATTGATAAGTATGCCATACAGCCAAATAATTAAAAAATACTTAACTACATATTTTCACGTTTTAGCACCTTCGATCAACTATAAAGAACTAGATACACAATCCACAACAAAAAAGTTCCCTCACTAAATGATCACCCACTTGACATTTTGGGTTGTCTTTTCGTTTAGTAGCATTCGTTCGTTCCGAAAGTAACCATGCCTCAGTGCGCAGTGAAAAATTGTAAAAATCACACCTCCAGAACATTAAAGGAATATGGAATGACATTTTTTAAATAAGTAGTTTTGTAATTATTATATTTGAATTGAAATTATCTTGGTATTTGGCCAAGAAAAGGTTATAAAACATTTTTTTAGTTTAATTTAATAACATTCGGCGAGAGTATAACCCTTTAAATTGAATAGACACTAGCGGAACTTACAAATCCATACCGTTGTATTTCAACATCATTTGTTCGGGTTATGCAGTGACTCTGTTCTAAAACAAATAGAGACGCTTTTTTTTCTATTGTTTTTTTTTTCATTTTCATCTGTGTTATAAAATTTAAGTGTAAAGAGTATATATATTAATTCTGTTTTCTATACTTACATTAAAGGTATTATGGCAAAACCATTAATCATATAAAATTGAATTTATAAAAAATTTAACGTGCGTGACGTTTACAAACATAAAGTTTTATTGGATTTTTAGTTTTCCTAGAGATCCTGTGCGATGTGGACAGTGGACATACGTGGTCGCACGTCAAAGATGCGAAGATTTTTTCTAGCCGTCGCAAAGTAGTGTCTTTTGCTCCAAGCATTTTTTAGAAAGTGACTCGTATGTCATTACAAAAGGAGTCAAAAGGTTACACAAAACAGCTGCACCTAAAATAGTATGTACCTTTTTATCACTTTTGATTTGGAGTTTCTTGTATTGAATAAAATAAAAAAAATATGTTTCATCTTCAGGACAAAGATGATGACAGCGAAGAAGACAAATGTTTTTTTTGAGTTAGTTCCTTTTTTTTTAAATAAATTATTACTTGTACTTAAATATCTATTTAGTTTCATAGCTAATTTCCTCTCTTAAATCTCAATAGGTCATTTCTGTTCAAAAAATTATACTAAGTTTTAAATAAAAAAAACATAATATATGTGTAATCGGGAAAGACACAGTTCTTTTCTTTTTTTATAAGTTATTTCATATTTCATAAAAAAATAAGCATAGAATATTAGGTTTATAAGCAATAATTAAGAAGAATGGCGGCGGCTGTGATTATCAATTGTAATGTATATTAATCGTCGGTTAATTTGAAATGAATGTGATTTTTTTAATAATAAAAAACCATAAAAACTAACATAAAAGTAAGCGGCTGAACCAATTTTGATAAATCATATCTGAAATCCAGCGCAAGAAGAAGCTTTCGAATAAAATAAACTGCACCATTAACATCATCAGTTTAAGAGCTATGATGCTCCTATACATACACAACACAATCAGGGGTTAAAAAGAAAACCACACCATTTCGTAGCATTTTGAATTTGTTATAAAGTTTAGACGAAGATTTTTTTATGTGAAATCGACCCAACTAATATATTTTTAAAATTAACAAAGGCAACTCCACTCCTCCCATGTTCTACGTGACAGCCAGTGTCATCAAATTGTCTTACGTTATCCTTTGTTCAAAACCAAAAGTGGTATTTTACAAATTAAACAGATTTTATTTTCGACCTTATAATATTACGTTAAGGTTTAAATTAGATTAAAATGTTTGACACTTGAGAACTCTTTCATAATACATGAAGTGGTATACAACTATCTAAGTACGTATTGTAGTTAGGACACTTTTAAATTTCATTTTGTATGGGACTGTGTATCTAGTTTTATATAGTTGATCGAAGTTTAGCACAAATAAATGATAATTTTCTGTTAAATTTAAATGATTTAGTGGAATTATATTTTTTTTTTCTTTATTAATTTTAGGGAGGGTTTTTTCTATAGAGAAAATGTCACCCTCATAGTTCTAACCTATACCTTATCTTCTACGCTTAATTAAAATATTAATTAATTTGTAAAGAGCTCTGGCCATCCCCGAGGTGGGGAAAGCCAGAACGCTGTTACAAATTCCAACTTCACAATTATAATTAATCAAATTTAAAAACTCAGTTCTTTCAGATTCGTTCCGGACACACTCCATCATAGCATGTGTTACATCTTCAACGACCTCACACTCGCTGCAGTTGGGTGATTCTGTTTTTTTCATTAAGTAACCAAAACTATTGAGAGGAATGTGTCCGGAACGAAGCCTGAAAGCCGTTACAATATCGTTCCTTGTTAATTTAGCTCCATCGAACCAAGGAGATCTGCACAAAACTGGTTGGATAGTCCTGTACCAAATCCCCTTGGTGAGAGATCTTTCATCGAAATATTCACTCCAGCATCTTTCACATTTTTCTCTTCCTACATACAATAACTCACTGAAGTACGGTACACAATGGAGGTCAATTCCGTCAATGATAGCTTCTTTTGCTAGAGAGTCCACTTGCTCGTTGCCTTCTATACCAACATGTGAAGGTATCCATTGCAGTACAATCGTTATGTTTTTCTGTGCTGATTTCAAAATAGATTCCATTATACTGTAGGCTATCGGTGTTCCTCGAAAATTCGAGGTACACCGAGCCACGTGCTGTAATGCACTTTTGGAATCCGAAAAAATTACGAACTTGTCATAATTTATAGTATTAGTATATGATATTGCTTCTAAAACTGCTATTAATTCTGCGTGCATTATAGATATGTTCGAATTTATTTTAAATTTACAGTAACTATTATTTTGTGGGTCAAAAATCGCCGCTCCTACTTCAAATTTATCTTTGGATCCATCTGTATATATACTATAAAATTTTGAATATTTCGTAGAAAATGCTTGTTCACATAGTTTTTTAAGATCTCGTTTTACATATTTGTGTTTTGGTTGGTCCATACATTTTATACTACAATGGATACCCTCTGAGAAGTCCACACCACTAACCCAAGTGTCCAGGGAGAATACTTCTAGCTTACGGGATTGAAAAACTTCTAGATCTTTTAAATATTGATGTACATTAATAAGTAATGGTAACTTTTTATTTCTCCAATAAGGTCTCTGTCGCATTTCGCTCAACAAATTTATTAGTTCCACAGTACTATTATCGATTATAGCTTTACACTTGAAGTAATATTTAGTCGCTAAATAATGTCTTCTAATAAACAGCGGAGGGATAACCACCTCGTTTCCCATGACGTGTATGGGCGTAGATCTAATAAAACTTCCAACGAACCTTAGTCCTTGGTTTTGTAATTTATCCAATTTATTTAGATGGGAATGGCAACTCGTGTCATACAGAAAGCTACCGTAGTCAATTCTGCTGCGAATCAAAGATATATAAAGCCGTCTCAAATGCGATTGGGTACTCCCCAACCTGGTCCTTTTAAGATTTTTAAAACATTAAGAAATTTCAAACTTTTCTCTCTCAATTCATTTATTTGTTTTGTCCAACGCAAGCCCCTATCCAACCATAAACCTAAGTATTTTGCATGCTCCACAACTGCTAAATATTTATTATTGAATTTAATTTTAATAGCTTCCCTCCGAAATCCCCTGTGGAACAAACATAACTTTGTTTTATCTAACGAAATCTCCAAACCTACTTCACCCAAAAATGTTTCTAGGCCATATAACGCTTTTTGTATTTCTGCAGTGCCTTCTAATAAATTAGTGCATGGTGTATAAATAACAAAATCATCTGCGTACTGTGACACAAACACATTATTAATAAAATTGCAGATTTTCCTAGTTGCGATATTAAATAACAACGGCGATAAAGGATCGCCTTGAGCTAAGCCTACTCCGGTGTATCTAGTTATTGTGAAATTTTCTAAAGTAATTTTAAGATTTCTTTGTCTAAGGAAACTCCGTAAGTACCGTGTCATTTTATAACCAGCTTCTATTTCGTCTAACATCCGCAGTAGTGATATAATGTTAACGTTATTATAAGCATTCTTTATGTCAACAAAGCATGCGATGGTTGGCTCATTTCTGGTAAAACCAATTAAAATATTTAGCACTAAGTTGCACAGGTTATCTAGACAAGAACTTCCCTTTCTAAATCCTGTGGTGTTCACTGAAAATAAATTAAACACAAGAAATTAAAGATATCGGCCGCAAAGATGAAATACTATCTGGATTTCGTCCAGGTTTTGGAATAGGTACCACTACGATATCTCGCCACTGACTGGGTGTAAAGCTAAGTTCATAAAATATATTAAACAAGCGTAATAAAATGCGCTTTCCATTGTCCGGCAAGTACCTTATCATAAGATAGGTAATTCCGTCACCGCCCGGGCTTGTATTTTTTTTTGGAATACTGTTCAATAATTCGGCTAACAAAATAGGCTCATCGAGCTTACTATTAACAGATATCAAATCAGGGCAATCAGGGGATGCGTAATCTGGCGCTAAACTTTGTAGGAGCATATTCGCCAAGTTTTTGTCAACATAGCTGTTAGGGGATTTAGTTCCTTTTACCCACTTTATTTTGTGCCAAAGATCACTGATTGACGTCGTATGGTCCAATAACGAGCAAAAGTTTTGAAATCCAGTATTTTTAACTTCACGAATCAATTTTTGAGCAGCATGAACTTTATTTTTTAATATGTTCCAATTGACTGGTATAGGATTACGTCTGAATTGAGCCAATGCCTTCCGACGCTCAGCGACTGTCTTAGACAGTAATGTATTCCAATAAGGTTTAGGTTTGAAAGAAGAACTAGGATTTTGATTTATTTTTATATATGGGATGTGAATATCAGCGGCCAAGTCAATATAATCAAGAAATTTGTTATAAGATATCTGTGGATCATTGGAAAATATAAATTCATCAAAAAGGGACTTCAGCAAAGTGGTATACGATTCCCAATCCGCCTTTTTATAATTTCTTTTACTTATTGAAGGCAGGACTGGATCAACAACAACCGTTATCTTCACCATTCTGTGGTCACTACCTAACATTTCATTCAAGGCTTTATAGTTTAGTTTGAACGAGATATCTGTTGTAGCCAGCGATACATCTGGAGTAGATTGTTGGAGAACCCCATTTACAAGTCTAATCCTAGTCGGTGTATCATCATTGAGCGTAACAATCTGATAGTTACTTAATGCATCTTGTATTTGAGTGCCTCTTTGGTCTGTTTTATATGACCAGTTGGTGTGGTGACCATTAAAGTCTCCCAAAATCAGTGCTTTAGAATTAACGAGCGCAAATAAGTCTTCCCAGTCTCTGACCTTAGTACGCACCGAAGACGGACAATATACAGACATTACTGTCTCAATATTAGGACAATTAAATATTTTAACGCAAATAAATTGAATTCCTGGATTAAAAGTATTTTTGTTTATCCGACATACCTGTGATTTTACTGATTTATGCACCAAAATTGCGACCCCACCATAAGAATCCTCTCGGTCATCGCGATAGATAACGTAATCTTTAATTTTTAAGAAACTTTCGGGCTCTAACCATGTTTCGCTTAAAGCAGCAATGTGGACTTTCTCTTGTATTAGTATATTTTCAAAACTGATTAATTTGGGTCTTAAGCTTTCCGCATTCCATTGTATAAAGTTAACATTAATTTGTTTTGTTCTATTATCCATAAAAGTAATCTAATAACATTTTCAAAACCGGCCAGTCAGCTATATTTTCTACCGCTACTATTATTAACCATTCTACACAATATCTTAACGCACTCTTTACTTTATCTTGGAAATTCAAATTTTTCATAAAAATAATGTCTTTAAGTTTTGAAATAAGTTCTTCGAATGTAACACTATCTTCGTTTTTGTATTTTGGTTGTGAAGGCTTTTCAACATTTATTTCACCTTGTTTCGACTTTTTAACCGTGTCCTCTTGCTTTTTCTTCACCGTATTTGTTTTTTTATAACTTTTTAACGGTTTTTCATGAATTTCGGCTTTAGCTTTTACGACTTCCGCATAATTCGACGTGTTTTCACTTGGCTATCATACTCGGGGATAGTTAAAGGTGAAAATGTATTATAGGACAAAAAACCCTCTTGAACGGGATTTTGTTGTAAGGGGTTATTCACATTCTGGCGATGTGTATCGTCCTCTCCAGACTCTGACCATTTGGGCACGTATATAGCGCGAGCTTTTCTATACGTGCAATTGAACTCCGACATAATCTCGCGAATCGTTTTTTCTTTTAAGAAAGCGGGGCAAGTTTTACTTAGCGATATGTGATTGCCACCGCAATTTACACATTCAAACTCTTCTGTTTCACAATTCTCGTGAGCCTCCCCGCACTTTGGGCAAATTACTTTATTAGAGGGACATCTAGATTTCGTGTGTCCGAGCTTCCAGCACTTCGAGCATTGAGAGACAGGAAAAATGTATGGGTCGACAATGTCGACATGAATGCGAAGGTTGTCAACATAGACATAGGGGGGCAGGAACGTACCCTTAAAACCAAGGCGGACAGTTTCGCTCGGGATCCAGCCTCCATTTGGCCCACGTCGTTTCAAGCGGACTACTGAGTGAAGTATAGCTCGTCTATCACATTGAATACTTGTCTTTATTTCTTTTTCCTTTAGTTCTAAGTCAACGTTTTTGATTATGCCATACGAAAAATTAACTTCAAATGCTTTTTGAAAATTCCAGCCTATTTCGATCAATTTCTGGCATGTAGTAATCTTTTCCATATATAATATATTTTCAAACTCAATTCCGATTTTGTATGAGCTCAAGTTCTTTATTTTACTGACTTCTGATATACCGCATTCACTTAACAATCGGGCCAATGCGAATTGCTTGGGTAGTTTTTCTCTAGAAGAAATGTAAATTTCATTTTTTTCTTTTGTCTTAAGTCTCTTCTCTTTTGTTACTGTCTGCCACTGTTCATCGTCATCTTCCCTGTTTCTTTTTGTAGGTATAAATCCAAGATTGCTTACCTCCGTCTCCATGTGTGTATATTCTGACTCTGGCTTCTCACCTTCTTCTTCCAATTCTTCGTTTAAGAATAAACTAGGGCTTGGAGTTCGTAATGAAGCATCAACGACCTCCTCCGCAGATTTGTTATCCATGATGATGCGTAAATAACTTAATTGTCATCCTAAATGCAATCGGAATGCAGCGCGATAAGCACGCGCCGACGCTGGCCGGCTCGCACCGATCGGCTATCAAGTACTTGCGCACGAAGTAAACAACTGAGCGCACTCGATTACGTAACACAACCACCTCGCACGAGTGTCGCGTCGAGACTCGTAATTATATTTTTATTTACAAATAGTTTATTATTTACACTTATTTTTAAATATAAAATAAGATCTAATCTCTTTGCTGAAATTTAGAAAAAAAAAACATTACTACTAGTGCTTTATTTTTATTACTCACGGGCTGGGTAAAACATATCATTATGAACCTTAAAACAATGACATAAGAACCACTTTAAGAGCAAATGTGTTGAAAAATATTATATGCCATAAATTCTTCTACACTATAAAAACATTTATTTGTCACAAATTGCGATGCGATTTCGATGCTATTTTTTTTGTTTGAAAACTGACGTAATTTAGATAGTTCTTAGCTATATTTGGTTAAGCCGTTAAAGAGTTATATGCGATGAATGTGGGTGGTGATGCATTTTATTTTATTTTAGAGTGATTGGCTTGACGTTGATTTCTGGGACAGCCTGTATATTTATGATGTCGGCGTGTTGTGTTGCAGGGTGCGCCGCTACATCCGCCAGATGAATGACGAGAACGACGAGAGCCGCGGCGCGTACAAGGTAGTTACAATTACAACGCCACTAAAACACAAGCGTGTCTGTTCTTCGCAAAACAGAGTCCTTTCAACCTGACTCATACATTCTGGAGTACATCTGTACCTGTCACTGTTGAGCTTGAACTCCTCGGCATGTAGTTATCTGCCAACATTAACTTCGGCACCTCCGTTGAATCCGAAGCTCAAACTGCGGCCAAAAGCCGGTCATCCTTAATTAAGTCAAGCAATACTTGACGTCTGATCAACTCCTAACTCTTTATAAGGCACAGGTCCGATCCTGCATGGAGTATTTGCAGGATCGGAACTGACCGCTCTGAATCGGTGAACTGCAGAGCATTGGTGACAAAAAGCTAATAAAAACTAGGCTCATTGGTGACAAAAAGCTAATAAAAAACAAACTAGGTACAAAGCCTAAGCTCATAGACGCAAAGAAGCTTACCTTAATGTTTGCTACATGATGTACTCCGGGGAGTGTGCTCATGAGCTGCACGAGCTCATTCCGCCTTCTAGCGGACGCCCAGACGCGCCGCGAGGTACCACCCGCCCCGCGTCGAGATTCCTCGAATATATACTGAGCGCTTCTCTTCATCTTTTATACTGCACACCGCTAAGGAATGAAATTCTCTGCCTGCGTCTGTATTTCCGGGCTCATTTTACCTGAGTCTCTTTAAAGTTCGAGTTAAAGGCATCTTTTGGGTGCATGAGCTTGCTCATCCTTGACCACATCTTCGCCCCTGAGGTAGATTGTGGCCAAGAACGACCCCATTTATTGAAATTTTTTATTGGATAGCATGCATTGTTCACAGGATCCGCTTACTTTCACGGAGACCCGTCCCTATAAAGCAAATAAGCTCGGTCGATCAGGTCAGTATTACTTGTTTATTAACTATGACAGCGAAGATTATGAGTATTTTTAGTTTATTTTCCATCTACTTTCCTCAAAACTATAAAAAGGGAAATTAATGTAATTTGTTGGAAATTTGTTTTCTGTGTCTGCAGTGGGCGTACAGGCTAGCTGGTGGGCGGAGGGGGGGCGGCTGATGGGCGCGTGGGACGGTCACCCGTTGGAGGGCCGTTCCGCGCGGTTTCGGTCCGGGGAGGCGCCCAAGCGCCGCAGCTACGCCTTCCAGGACCAGGAGGGACCTGGCTACCGGAACGTTAACATGCGAGACATACACGGCGTCAATGTCGACATGCAACAAATCGCAAAGTAAGCCACATATGTCACAGACATTGGATCTTCATTCATCGATAAATCGTATACGTACACCAGTGGTGTTTATCACGAAAGTTCAACCAGTTAAGGCTAGCATGCTGGTTGTTTTAAGTACTTAACCTGCCAGGCTATGATGATCGCAAGCATTCGCAACGACATATTATTATCTCACGCGTTATCTCGTGGTAGCGTGACGTTTTCTCGTAATCTCATTGGTCGAAACAGTCGCGTGACCACGGGATAACGCGTGAATATATGTCGTTGCGATCATCATAGCCGGGCAGTAAGTAAGTCCTTTACCACATTTACTTCTAAATCAGGGCGCACGGCAGTGGCCCCCACCAAGTCGAGCAATAAAAACAAGCACGCGGCGTGGGGCGCCGGCGCGGCGGACGCACACAAAAACACGGCCGTCTTTTTATAAAGGGTGTAAGGGACAGCATAGCAAATGTTTCAATGGTGGAATTGAATCTACCTAGAATCTACGCCGCCGCGCCGTCCCCTCACGCCACACCTCTGGCTTTCGTATAATTATGCTGTTATTACAAAATTTAGAGTATACGAATAAATAATTTAATTTTAAAGTAGAAAATATTAAAACATGAAAAAAAATTAAATTTTCCGAAGGAGATGTTCATTCTAAAATCGGAACGACTGACTGAATTCAGTGTTTCAGTTTTTGCTGAGCTGTCCATTACACGCTGTATATGGGATGATTTTTAATTAGAAGCGACTTTTCAGGGTGATTATAGACAGGCAACTGAACCAACTTTCCCCAAAAGAAACCCGTAAGGTATACTAGTAAAAATTTAAGGAGGTAGGGTAGTAATGCAATTAGCTGTTCGCTAAAGCCGTATGTAGAGACAAAATTTCCTATTAATATTATAAATGCGAAAGTAACTCTGTCTGTCTGTTACGCTTTCACGCCTAAACTACTAAACCGATTTTGATGAAATTTGCTACAGAGATCAATTAGGCCTTGAAAAAGACAGGCTACATTTTATCCACGGCTGGGAACGATATAACCTGTCTTCCTCGCGGGCGGAGCCGTGGGCGGAAAGATACTTTTCATAAAAAAAATATTTCCATAATTTGTATTGTATGTTTTGTCTGTCCTTTTTAACTGACTTCAAAAAAAAAGGAGGAGGTGATTTTTTTTATGTTTGTTACCTCAAAACTCCGTCATTTGTAAACCGATTTCAATTTTTTTTTTAGTTCGGAAGCATCTACTTCCAGATTGGTCCCATAAAATTTTTATCGAAATCGCTTCTGTAGTTTAGGTCATAAATAAAAAAAAAACTGAAATTAACGGTCATATATGTGGATGATAATAGGTCATCAATGTAAACGAAGCAAAAACGAAGTAGTTCCCTGAGACTTTAAGGTTGTTTTTTGGGGCTCCTTTGTGGGGATCTACTGTTTAGTGACCGGTAGCGTATATTACCACCACACATCTTCCCTGCTGTCTGGTAATCGGTTGATAATATCACCCACCACCCCATACATTTCATGCCATCTGGCGATCGGTTTGAGAATTGTACTACCCCGTACCTTTCTTGCCATCTTGCGACTGGTTATGAATATCACCACCTCATATCTTTCCGTGGGGTGAAAGTAATTGATCACTATATCGCTCTTTAATCTCGAGGGATTTAGTGCTTTATAATAAACTAGCTTTCCGCCCGGTGCTCCGCCCGCGTGGACTATAGGTTATATCGTGCCTAACTGTGGGATAAAATGTAGCCTATGTCCTTTACCAGACCCTAATCTATCTCTGTACCAAATTTCATCGAAATCGGTTAAGTAGTTTAGGCGTGAAAGACGGACAGACAGACAGACAGAGTTACTTTCGCATTTATAATATTAGTATGGATCTACGAAGGAGTTATATGAATGATAAATGATAACCTTTAAAAAGAATAAAATAAAACATTTTTAACGAAAAATTGACCCGCCTTCAAAAAGGGTGAAATATTTTTTTAAAGCTGTGTTCACGAGTAAGTAGTGGTTACGGGTAAAACAGCAAATAGGTGAATTCAAAGCGGAATATGGTAAATAGAGAGGATTTTTTTTTGACGTCGGCGCCGGTTTGAACAGGACCAGGAGACGTATTTTTGAAACGATAGAATTCCAATTCACATGAGAATTGACAAGATTCGCATGAGAATCGCATACAAATCTTGTCAATCCGTATGCGAATTGGAATTCTATTGTTTCAAAAATACGTCTCCTAGTTAAATGAAATAAGTATATTCGCATAAGCTTTTTGGCAGTATAAAAACTAAGATAGTTATGCCATGCGCGTAATTGTTCGGCGCCGACGTCAAAAAAAAAATCCTCTCTATTTGCCATATTCCGCTATGAATTCACGTATTTGCTGTTTTACCCGTAACCACTTCTTACTCGTGAACACAGCTTTAAAAAATTATTTCACCCTTTTTTAAGGTGGGTCAATTTTTTGTTAAAAATGTTTTATTAAGTATGCAATAAAGTATTTATCTATCTATCTAATTAAAATATTTTAGACTAATTCATTTAATTACAAACTTATAAAAAAACCGGAACCGCCAACGACGGAAAGCTAGTGTATTACTTATAAATTTTGATAATTAAAAAGTTTACCTACTGGGAACAAACTAAGATAAGTCATACCGATGCGCGAGTATAGCGAGCGCGAAATTTTTGCAAAACTTAATTGCACGTTTAGTTTAATATAAACTTCGGGAAACCTAGCTCTATTGGCCCTGGGGCCCGGGGGCCTCCTCTTGTGCTTAGTAAGCGGTCGCCAACGTCGTCCACGCCTTCCGCCGCCTCTGCTCCTTCAACTGATTGTTTTTGTTTTCATGTTTTTGATTAACAATAACAATAACTTTCTCAGGTCAATAGAATAAAACCAACAAAAAATTCAAATCGGATTTAAATCCTACAAGAGATTTTATTGTTTTTATAGCTTCATTTGTTGCCAAATAAGACTATCCTAAGTTTTCCCCCTCGGCGGACGTGTGCATAAGTGGTGGGGGGGTAAAAATGTATCCAAAAAGGGATATTTTTGTGATTTTTCGGTTATATCTCGTAAAGGACTTACAATATCGAAAACTGTCCTTCATAAAAGTTGGAGGGCATTTAATCCTGCGTAGGATAAGATCAGATCCATATTTTTTGGACTACCCGTCCTCATGCTTTCGCTCATCAAAGTTGGATAAAAGGTCAAGCAGACTAAGCGAACGAGAGTGGCCCCCTAACGACGGATTTGGTCATTCTTTCAGGTGGTATACTGGCAGGTCCTAAAACACTCTAAGCTTAATATCAGTCCTCGATCTTCTTTTGTTTTCGAGTTATTTAGGATAGTGTCGAAAAATTAGGGTATCACTGAAAGTGTCATATTTTCTAAACTGTTCAAGTGAGATTAACCAAACAAAATCATGTTTGATAATAATAAAATAGACTACAAAATGCATATTGTTAACTTGCATCCTATCGTTAAACTTCTTTATAAAAAAACGATTTTTCTTTTTCTAAAAAATAATCAGAGTATCACTTAAAAGTGTCATATGTTGTGAATTGTTCAAGTTAGATTAATCAAACAAAATCATATTTAATAGTAAAAAAATAGACTATAAATTTCATATTTTAATCAGCATCATATCCTTAAACTTCATTATAAAAACGATTTTTCTTTTTCTTAAAAAATAATCCAGAGTATCACTTGAAGTGTCATATTTTGTAAACTGTTCAAGTTAGGATAGTAAAAAAGTATACATTTTGTAGTCTATTTTATTTTTATTAAACATGATTTTGTTTGGTTAATCTAAGTCGAACCAAGACGCTAAAGGTTAATGACTCCTTGAAGTTTAGTGATTGGGCGACAGTGGGAATTCATAAAAGCAGATAAAGGCTATATGATCTGTATAGTGAAAAAGCATATAACCATTCTGAAACTTTTGTTGAGTATGTAATAAAGTCTATTATTCTAAAACTTTTAAGAGTGTATTTCAGCGTTAATTTACGGTGGTGACATCGCCGAAACACAAAAAATAAAGTAGACGAGATTTAAAATGAAAGAAAGGATTGAATTAAAAATATACGGATACAAAAATTCGACACAGACCAAAATTGAATAATATAAAAATTGCACAATTTTTAAGATGTAAACTAAAACTTAACAGATTGGAAGGCCTAACTCTTAAAACAGCTTTTAACGTACGGATATTTTTGTTTGGGAAAGAAGTGTTGGTTAATTTAGAACGGTATCAATAACATACATAAAATTAAAACACGTGGCCTAACTATAATAAATTATTATCTGAAGCAAATAGGAAGATAATAATTTTAGTTCGTTAACGAATAAAATTCCCCACCTACTTGTCAGATAAATCTATTGCTGACACAATTGGCTATTTGTAAAAAAAATAGATAAATTTTGGGAACGAAACTATAGGACTTAGCTATAGGTCTTCTTGAGGCCGCTGGTAAATCCGCTATGAAATTGTGGCTGGAACTGGTGGTTTGGGGTGCTCGCAAACTGGGTATGGGTATTCGTCTGTCAGTTCATTCAGCGAAATACTGCTACCCAGTCTTTCTTTAGGTCATTGTTAAAATCACTGAAACTACAAAAATTCCAAATTGGACTAGGATACCTAAAAGGCCACAATACCCGAAAGAGCACCAAAAGGAAGAAAAATTAAAATATATGAGTACTTTTAGAATAGTAAGGATGTCAAGCTAGTGTAACCTATACAAGAAGGATATTCTCCCCTTGCAGGTCGTGAAGTAATCCCCCCAGGTCAAATGATAACCAGATTTGATTTAAACCATAAGACCCAGGATTCTCGTAACTGTTGCAAGAACAGCCTGATAGAGTATTTGTCTGAGCGTGAAGAAGATGTTGTAAAAGTGTACTGTATAGCGTAGGTAAGGTAGAGTAGGCGTGTGAGAACAAAAAAAAGAAAAGGTGAAAAACTTACATTTTGATAATAAAATTAGGTAAAGCTCCAATATTATTCCGGGAAAATTATTTCATATGGTTTTATGTAGTCAGAAGGTTAAAAACATCATTTCAATTAAAAAAAACAGACTATTACACTAGGAAACTCGTCCACTTTTACCTAAATTTTTTGTCGAATGCAAATGACAACTTCAATCCCAAACAAAATGCAAAAATGGAGCAAGTTCTAATATTTTGAAATCTATTGAATTAAAAAGAAAACTAGACCGGAAAGAATAACAGAACATAAAAAAGATCTCAAGCAGAAATGCTGCAACACCCCCTTTCTACAAAAAAAAATTAAAAAATTTGAACACCCTGTATACCCAAAAAAAAAATTTTTGCCAACCCTATATGGAAAAATAAATTTAGTTTAAGTTAAGTTAAGTTTAAGTTGAAGTTAATTTAAAGTTTAAGTTGAAGTTAAATTTAAGTTTAAGTTAAGTTTAAGTTTAAGTTAAGTAAAAGTTTAAGTTAAGTAAAAGTTTAAGTTTAATTAAACCCTGTTAAAAAAGAAAAGGTTGATATTAAATAAAGAAACTTCAATAATACCAACAACAAATAATCGCGCATTAACATAAGTAGAATAAAAACATTAATTAAAACTACTTATACGCGATGACAACAAAGTTTACTAACTCGAATTGAAAATTACGAAATTCACAAAAAGCGCAATGTCATAAAACATCACAACGAACTAATTAACCTAAAAGGAGAGTAACTGGGAACATCATCCAAAGCTATTTTTCAAGTACCAACTAAGAACAACACGCGAGCAATACTTAGAAGTTACAAGAGAAATAAACTCAGCCGGGAATCCCAAACGAAACGACTCAACATTAAAAACTAGCCCTAAATAACTAACACTAAAAGCTATCAACAATAGAAACAACAATAATTAATTACCTAATACGTAATAATTTACGTAAAAGTTTCCTAAAACTTTCAAAATGACAACAACTGTCGACAAATAATAAATACCACAGACCTAGACTTCAAACTTTGAGTATGTAGTATTTGTTTATATGGAGGCGCAATATTTGACATATACATACTTATGAAGCGTGGCCGGCCGCCATTTTTCTTATATTTGTTTACATTTCACTCGTGAGTACTTGAGCTGTCAAGTGAATAGCAACATTAGTGAAAAATTGTGTTTTTTGTTGAGGAGAAGTTATTTTGTGGTTTTGTATAGTGTCAGAACATTGGATGAGAAGGTAGCAAAATGGCTTCGTGCTCTGTAAAACAGTGCAGCTACAGGGCTAACAAAAATAACAAGCAAACGACTGTGCATCAGTAAGTAACCGTTTTTTGTTGAAATACGCCTATTAAACCCAAAAATACTTCTAAAGCCTTTATTACTAAGATTATATTTTATGGTTTTCACGTTTTTTACACCTTAAATTACCTTTCTGGCTAACTTTACATAATATTTTCCATTACAAAAATTTCTATACAAATGACATTAGTGATGTAATAATAATGGCTATCGAATTTATATCGATGATTCTGTATTAGTTACAGAGCATATTTGTACGAGTGATCAGTTACAATATATTTTTATATTAAAATATCGGTGGGACACATTAAGCTAAATAAGATAAGAAGCTGTTTTTAACTATCTATTCTATCACTTTCTGTATTCAAGGAGTAAAGGGACAGTTTTGCTAAAAACTGAAATGGCGAAATCAAATCATAGCTAAGATTTTATAGTTACCTACGTTTAGAAAATATATTAATTTAATTAATGTTATTCTGTATGATTATTTTACCTTAGAAATTTGTTTTTCTTTTAAACTACATTACCAAGTGAGAGGATTATTAGTATTAGTACGTATTTGGTTTGATTATGTTTTCAGGTTCCCAAAAAAAGAAGCTTTGCGACGTAAGTGGTTTGACATTATTGGGAAAGATAATTTGAAACCTCATAAAGTACTCCACCTATGCTCTTTACATTTCGAGGAATCAGCATTTAATAAAACCTTGCAAATTGTAAGTATTTCTGTGCCTTCTGTTTCTTTTTTGGTAAGGAATCCATGAAATTCTTGGAAAAAAAATCTCATACTGAGGCAATTTCTAGTTGCATGGAGAAGCTAAATATATTTTTTATGCAGCATTTGCCCTTAGAGAAGTCTACAGTGGCATTAACTCGTCAAAACTTCGTACGCGCTCCTTAAAAGTTGAAAGGTATACAGATGCACAGATCGATCGAACCCAGTCCGAAACCCTGTACCTTGTTCATACACAAGTAGAAAAGGCAACTCTACAAAACCAGGGATACGGATCGGGCACCGGGTCACGCATCCTCACCATACACGAGGCTCAAGGGTTGGTACGAAAACGTGGTGATCGTGCGTACTACAACGACCTGGCAGGAGCTACACGACAGTATCCCACATGCTGTAGTTGCCATATTGCGTCATACCTCCAGTTGCGAATATTATGCGGATGATGGTAACGATGCGATAGGCAGATTCATCAAAGAAGCAGAGACGGCAGGCAGGGGAAAAGTGGTCAATCACAACTTCAAAATGGCGATCAAAAGTCGAGACACAACCGTCATAGATGCCTTGAGGTCTGAATGCAACAGCGAAGAACCGTCACTCGTTTAAATATATATTATATGCATTATGTATTCATATATTTATTATACTTATTTATAAATTGTAAACCTCTATGGAAAGTATTATATTATAGGTAGTTAAAAATCAAGTATTAACAAGAAAACTTAATCTAGACAAAGGCACGGACATAAAGTCTGTGGATGCTAATAATAACACAACTATATAGTATTTCCACCCGTTCCTTGGGAAAAGTTGTTCAGTTTAGAAGGCGGATTCACATCCTTAAGTTTTGCTTACTAATTTTATAAGTCACCAAAAAATACTTGCAGCCTGCAATGCTAGCTTAAATTGACACTAACACACTCTTTAACCTCCTTACTCTGTCTGTTTTTTCAAATCAAATCAAATATCTTTATTGTTTATCGAGAGTACAATATGGATGTTATTTTGTGACAGAAACATACTCGATATGCCAGTTACGGCGTACAATATTTTTAGTCGCAACGTTCGACCACACATACAAACAAAATACAAAAAAAATAGCAGTATAATCATTTTAAAGCCATGCAATCAAATTGACAAATATTAACACAAAATCGATAACCTAATTATAAAGTAAGAAAATCACAGAAACTTTTTTTTTTTTTCAAGGAGATTGATAACTTCGACGATCACATGTTGGTTTATTCGCAAGCTTTTGCGTATCTTTTAATAATATTGGCAACAGATTCCACTTTTATAACTAGATTTTTTCAATAGCGTGCATGAGTATCATTTTTGTAATAAGCATTTCTTCGGGTGCTATTGAACGACACGAAATATCAGGTTCGCAAAAGTTCATATCCGAGATCTTAAATTTTAGGTTGGGTGAAACGTCACGCTCCGCGTCGCTCTACGTAGAGCTTGGCCTTCGGCCTCACCATATACGCAGTTTTCCTCGGCCTGCTGCCTCGCCTCGCTCTTATAGTGAACCTTTTATGGCGGTCATCATGGAATTGAGAGGGTGGTCGCTCTGGGCTTAGCCCTGCGCGGAGCTCGGTCTTCGGTCTCGTGTCACGATTTTGTATGGCGGCTTTTATTTTAAACAAAATATCTTTTGTATGATCATTGTACAATAAAACACATGCATATGTCACCGTAAAATTGTCAAAGCTTTAGTAAAATTATAAACTCTGGGTACTTTGTGAACTGGCCTTTTTTTCACATTGACAAATTGTAAATAAATGTAAATAAATGCTGTGATTTTGTTTATTTTTCAATTATCATAAAGTAACCGTACTCTGTACCACCTATCAATACTTTGAACAAGTATCGATATTTTGATACCCTACTAGCATGTACTTACTACAGGCACGCATATTTTTGTGAAATTTCCTGTCCTTTTACTCTTTAGTCAGTGACTTCAAAGAAAATAATGGACTGTCAGCAATGACTAAAGAGTAAAAGGACAGGAAATTTCTCAAAAATATGCGTGCCTGTAGTAAGCACATGCTAGGGTATCAAAATATCGATACTTGTTCAAAGTATCGATAGGTGGTACAGAGTACGGTTACTTTATGATAATTGAAAAATAAACAAAATCACAGCATTTATTTACATTTATTTACAATTTGTCAATGTGAAAAAAAGGCCAGTTCACAAAGTACCCAGAGTTTATAATTTTACTAAAGCTTTGACAATTTTACGGTGACATATGTATGTGTTTTATTGTACAATGATCATACAAAAGATATTTTGTTTAAAATAAAAGCCGCCATACAAAATCGTGACACGAGACCGAAGACCGAGCTCCGCGCAGGGCTAAGCCCAGAGCGACCACCCTCTCAATTCCATGATGACCGCCATAAAAGGTTCACTCTAAGAGCGAGGCGAGGCAGCAGGCCGAGGAAAACTGCGTATATGGCGAGGCCAAAGGCCAAGCTCTACGTAGAGTGACGCGGAGCGTGACGTTTCACCCAACCTAAAATTCAAGATCTCGGATATGAACTTTTGCGAACCTGATATTTCGTGTCGTTCAATAGCACCCGAAGAAATGCTTATTACAAAAATGACACTCATGCACGCTATTGAAAACATCTAGTTATAAAAGTGGAATCTGTTGCCAATATTATTAAAAGATACGCAAAAGCTTGCGAATAAACCAACATGTGATCGTCGAGGTTATCAATCTCCTCGAAAAAACAGACAGAGAAAGGAGGTTAAAGAGTGTGTTCGTGTCAATTTAAGCTAGCATTGCAGGCAGCAAGTATTTTTTGGTGACTTATAAAATTAGTAAGCAAAACTTAAGGATGTGAATCCGCCTTCTAAACTGAACAACTTTTTCCAAGGAACGGGTGGAAATACAAAAAAATATATATATATTAGTTGTGTTATTATTAGCATCCACAGACTTTATGTCCGTGCATTTGTCTAGATTAAGTTTTCTTGTTAATACTTGATTTTTAACTATAATACAATACTTTCCATAGAGGTTTACAATTTATAAATAAGTATAATAAATATAGGGGAAAGTTGTAGGCCACATTTCTTAAAATTAAAAATACTTCCACTTGCGTGCATTTATATTTTGGACATATGTAAGTTCGTGAAGAAGAACCAAAGTCTATTCTCTCAGGCCAAAGATCAATATACTCAACCGCACAATTTAAGGAACAAAAATAACTTAACAATACCCTTTTCTAGACTACAGATGTTTAGTTCCGGACCCTATGCCATGTCAGTAAAAATATATAATAAGTTGCCAAGTAATTTAAAAAATGAGAACAACTTTAATACTTATAAGAAAAATCTTCAAGATTATTTACTGAAGAAGTGCTATTACACGCTACAGGAATACCTAGATGATAAGCATAAAATTAATTAATTAAGTCTCACAAGCTCTAAGCGCTTCTAAGACGATATGAAACATGTTTGGCCAATAATAATGGGACTTTAACTTATAATAAGTTTTATTAACACCTGAGTGAATTGAAGGTAACTCGTTATGTACCTCAGATATTGCGTTTTGATACTGTTCTGAAGGCAATACTATCCGCCATGGGAGTTTAGAGAACGGAAAATCAGAAGACATCCTACGGAGAAGAATTCCGTCATTAATAACATACGCTGGAAACATCTGAGGATTGTTAGAAACACCATCATAAATCTTTTTATACCAGGGATCAGAAGTCTTAAGAGTTCCTCCGTTATAAGAAATAATGCCCACATTTATGGGGTTACGTGACAATGCATCAGGAACAACGTTATGAATACCTTTTCTATGAATTATGTCAAAGGTATACTGAGAAATAATGGTCGCCCAGCGTGCTAGATGACCAGAAGGGTTGTCAAGAGTTAATAACCATTTTAAAGCAATATGATCGGTGATAACAGAAAAACATTTATGGAATGCGTTTTTCTTTCGTTAAAAAAAAGTACTCTAATTGTCCTGAAATATAAAAAAGCCGAACCAGAAACAAGTTCGTGGAACCGACGCACAATATACGAGGATGGAATGTCAGAAGCGAACATCCGTTCTTCGATGAGCTGAAAGAAATCCTTCACGCAAGTTTGACCGTCAAAGCAAATATTCCATTTTGACAAACTAACGTCACGGGTGAAAAGCTGTTTGAGTCGCGTAGCTTCATGAGCAGAAACAGACTGTTGATTCATTCTCTGCAAAATAGGACTAGCATGATAAGGTGTTTCTCCAATATCTTGCTCATAAGCGGCCTCTTCCGGTTCAACATCAATAATAGTGTCCTGATTCAGCGACATTTTTAGACAAAGTGGAGTCTGTTGTTTGAAATAAAGCAAAGAAAACGATACCGTTAAGTGTACAGATCGTTAATACAAGTCGTAATATCTGAAAATTCCCTAAGAAAAAATAATAAAAATAATACCTAATTAGGGGGAAAAAATACCTAATAGGGGAAAAATACCTAATAGGGGGGAAAAAAACATGTTAAACGCGTTGTTTACTGGGTTAAGCAACTAACTACGAGAAGGGGGAAAGGGTAAAATATTTCTTTATTTTAATAAATAAGAACGAGTTTTATACTAAGTAATATTCTTTTTACATTAAATAACACATGACAAAAAAAAACAATTAAAATAAGGCACGAAGTCACACCAGAACGTTGTAAGGGTTAAAAAGTCCAACATTCCCAATGGGGTAGACAGAACTTCAGTGGTTGATAGGTTATCTGAAACAAAATAAAACAAAAAACAATTATGAAAACGACAGCGGCACGGAACGTGCCCACCGTATAAGCAAGAAAAAAAAAGAAAAAAAAAAGTTAATCAATGCCACGGAATAGTAAATGGATAATTACTTACCTCAAATCCAGGGTTTTTTAATCGCGGGCGCCAGATCTTCAGCGATAAATTTACGGTAGTGATATCGCCGAAACACAAAAAATAAAGTAGACGAGATTTAAAATGAAAGAAAGGATTTAATTAAAAATATACGGATACAAAAATTCGACACAGACCAAAATTGAATAATACATATAAAAATTGCACAATTTTTAAGATGTAAACTAAAACTTAACAGATTGGAAGGCCTAACTCTTAAAACAGCTTTTAACGTACGGATATTTTTGTTTGGGAAAGAAGTGTTAGTTAATTTAGAACGGTATCAATAACATACATAAAATTAAAACACGTGGCCTAACTATAATAAATTATTATCTGAAGCAAATAGGAAGATAATAATTTTAGTTCGTTAACGAATAAAATTCCTCACCTACTTGTCAGATAAATCTATTGCTGACACAATTGGCTATTTGTAAAAAAAATAGATAAATTTTGGGAACAAAACTATAGGACTTAGCTATAGGTCTTCTTGAGGCCGCTGGTAAATCCGCTATGAAATTGTGGCTGGAACTGGTGGTTTGGGGTGCTCGCAAACTGGGTATTCGTCTGTCAGTTCATTCAGCGAAATACTGCTACCCAGTCTTTCTTTAGGTCATTGTTAAAATCACTGAAACTACAAAAATTCCAAATTGGACTAGGATACCTAAAAGGCCACAATACCCGAAAGAGCACCAAAAGGAAGAAAAATTAAAATATATGAGTACTTTTAGAATAGTAAGGATGTCAAGCTAGTGTAACCTATACAAGAAGGATATTCTCCCCTTGCAGGTCGTGAAGTAATCCCCCCAGGTCAAATGATAACCAGATTTGATTTAAACCATAAGACCCAGGATTCTCGTAACTGTTGCAAGAACAGCCTGATAGAGTATTTGTCTGAGCGTGAAGAAGATGTTGTAAAAGTGTACTGTATAGCGTAGGTAAGGTAGAGTAGGCGTGTGAGAACAAAAAAAAGAAAAGGTGAAAAATTTACATTTTGATAATAAAATTAGGTAAAGCTCCAATATTATTCCGGGAAAATTATTTCATATGGTTTTATGTAGTCAGAAGGTTAAAAACATCATTTCAATTAAAAAACAGACTATTACACTAGGAAACTCGTCCACTTTTACCTAAATTTTTTGTCGAATGCAAATGACAACTTCAATCCCAAACAAAATGCAAAAATGGAGCAAGTTCTAATATTTTGAAATCTATTAAATTAAAAAGAAAACTAGACCGGAAAGAATAAGAGAACATAAAAAAGATCGCAAGCAGAAATGCTGCAGTATGTAAAACAGCAAAAGCTATGTTTGTTAGAAATAAAATTAAAAACAGTATTAATATCATTAAGACTTCCTGGAAAACTATTAATAGTGAGACGGGAAGGGCTAAGTCTTGTAACTTTGATTTTAAGCTCATTATAAATGACAAAATTTTAACTTCTGATGTTGCTGTTGCTGCAGAGTTTGAAAGATTTTTCAGTCACTAGACTCATCTCCCGCTCTCGCTGAATCATTGCTTAAACAGAATGTAGACGAAAGAAAGGTTCCTTTCAGTTTTTCACATGTTAGAATTGCCGATATTCTTCAAAACTTTTAAGATGTTAAATATAAAAAAGACTGCGGATCTTGATGGTCTTTCAGTAAAGGTGATAAATTCCATAATAGATTGTATTGCTCCACACGTAGCGTTTATTTTTAATAATCGTGTTGATGATGGTGTGTTTCCTGATTTGATGAAACATAGTAAAGTAATTCCTCTATTAAAAGCTGGTAGTACATCAGACCCCACTAATTTTAGACCAATTTCAATACTACCAGCCATTAGCAAGATATTAAAAAAAATATCCTCAATCAAATAACCACTCATTTCTACGCTAACAACCTTATGAATATAAATCAATTTGGATTCACACGGGGTCGCTCTACAACCGATGCTGGTGTTGAGCTCATTCGTCATATTTTTGCGGCCTGGGAGGACTCGCAAGATGCTCTTGGAGTCTTCTGTGATTTATCCAAAGCTTTCGATTATGTTTATTATGAAACTCTGATCAGAAAATTACATCATTATGGCATAAGAGGATACGCACTTAGGCTTCTGGATTCTTACCTGAGTAATAGAATCCAGCAGGTTGAAGTTAACGGCACTAGGTCACCTGGGTCCACAGTCTGTATGGGCGTCCCACAGGGTTCAATACTAGGACCATTCCTGTTTCTCGTTACACTTACCTTCTCTTGTTAAAGACGCCCATGAGATCGTATTATTTGCAGATGACACATCACTCATATTTAAAGTGAAGCGGTACGAATCTGATTATGACGATGTGAATACTGCGATCTCTAAGGTAGTTGAATGGTTTACTGTAAATAACCTTCTTTTGAACGAGAAAAAAACCAAATGTGTTAAGTTTACCTTGCCCAATGTTAAACAGGTTAATACCAATGTACAGGTTAAGAATGAAAAACTGGACGTTGTGGAAACTACTGTATTCTTAGTAATAACTCTTGATGCAAAACTTCAATGGGGTCCTCATATTGATGGGTTAGCGAGCAGGCTCAGTTCAGCAGCCTACGCAGTTAAAAAAATCCGTCAACTATCTGACGTTGAAACCGCGAGAACCGTATATTTTAGTGACTTCCACAGCTTAATGTCATATGGTATTTTACTGTGGGGTAATACTGCGGATATCAATAAGATCTTTGTTCTGCAGAAAAGGGCTGTTCGCGCGATTTATCAAATGAGACCTAGAATGTCTCTTAGACAAATATTCAAAGAAATAGATATTTTGACTTTTGCATCCCAATATATATGACAATCTTTTATATATGAAGAAAAATTAACATTTGGATTCACACGGGGTCGCTCTACAACCGATGCTGGTGTTGAGCTCGTTCGTCATATTTTTGCGGCCTGGGAGGACTCGCATGATGCTCTTGGAGTCTTCTGTGATTTATCCAAGGCTTATGTTTAAGAAAAATAGCGATAGGCACAATGTAAATACTAGGACCACGCATAAACTGGATGTACTAGACAGTCGTCTCCACAAGGTCACGAACTCTTTTATGGGTCAATGTATACGTTTCTATAATAAGATTCCCATGTTCATTCAAAATTTACCTTTAGATTAGACAAATTTAAGACAGTAATTAAACAAAAACATTGCAAAACGGGATATTATAGAATTTCTGATTATCTAACTGACAAGCAGCCATGGGAATGAACTGCTCAGCTCTAGAGTTATTTCAAAATTAGTTAAAATTAGAAAATAAGAAAATTTGTAATGCGATTAAAAAGAGCACCCTCAGAGTTTCTTGCCTGTTCTTCTCTGGAGAAGACTGCACCTTTGCGAATAGGTGTAGAGTCAGTAGGGTCAATAGAACGAATGCGTATGTATGTATTTAAATCCTTTAATGTTTGTTTGTATGTATTTCATGTAATCTTGACTTGTTTTAAGTGGCATCCTGAATGTCCTTTATAATAAAGATTTTTTTTCTATTCTATTCTATTTACAAAATATGACACTTTCAGTAATACCCTGATTTTTCGACATTATCCTAAATAACTCGAAAACAAAAGAAGATCGATGACTGATATTAAGCATAGAGTGATCTTAGGGCCTGCCAGTACACCACCTGGTAGAATGACCAAATCCATCGTTAGGGGCCACTCTTTTTTGCTTAGCCTGCTTGACGCTTTATACAACTTTGATGAGCTAAAGCATGAGAACGGGTAGTCCAAAAAATATGAATCTGCTCTTATCCTACGCAGGATTAAATGCCCTCCAACTTTTATCAAGGACAGTTTTCGATATTGTAATTCCTTTACGAGATATAAACGAAAAATTGCAAAAATATCCCTTTTGGGGTACATTTTTACACCCCATCACTAACGCACGACTCCGCCGAGGGGGAAAACTTAGGATAGTCTTATTTGGCAACAAATGAAGCTATTAAAACAATAAAACCTTTTGTAGGAATTAAATCCGATTTGAATTCTAAGCCGATTGGGCTAATAAGAATTTCGCAAAATCTTTTTAAAGCGGACGTCTCCTAACTAAATTAGTTTTTTAAATATCGTGTTTCATAAAAGTGATTGGTCTTTCTCTTCTACAGATATTATCAATTTTCTCGTGTTCTCTTGGATACGTTGGACAGGGTTTAATTTAAAAACCACGTATTTTACAAAAATTTAAAGTACTATGACAAAGTTCCATCCATCCATCCATACACTCACGCTTATTATCCTTAACGGGGTAGACAGAACATCAGTTGTTCTAGGGAATTTAATATGACAAAGTTATAGGGAATTTAATGAGCCTTATTTTTGGCCTTAGTTTATACTTAAGAGTTAAGCTAAGGTAAACTGATTTCAAGTTATGAGCAAAAAACGGAAAAAAAGAGATCTTTATACCTCCCTGCTACCCCTTGCAGCACCTATAATCACTTACCTCTACTCACTACTCTAGTTCATAAGACTTACCTCTACATGGCACCAGTGGTTCTTAACCTTTTAGTATTAAAAATATTTAAAAATTTAAAAATATCTGTTTTGCCACGGACCACCAACTGCTTGGAGGTTCATTTCAGGTGCTTCCAGGGACCATCAGTGGTCCGCGGAGCACAGGTTAAGAACAACTGCTCTACACAATCCTGAAACATTTGGAACTACATACCTTTTTTGACACTAGTTGATGTAGGTACCTACTATTAAATAAAACATATTTTCAATTGTTACAGACGTCCAAAAAGAAACGACTGGTGTTTATTAATGTAATAGCCATCGACCTTGTATCTATTATTCCTGAATATCCAATTTTAGCCGTAAGTAGGTAACTTGCATAATAGTATGTAAACTTGGACGGCTGGACCATTAAGTGCTAATACTTAAGTAGATACAGTGGCGTAGCTAGGTAACCAAAGGCCCTGGGGCAAAAAATAAACTAGAGCACCAACTAAACTATTGAAAATCGTTTGTTCCGAATTCGACATACTCCAGATTTGTCGCAATCCAGATTCGTCGTCCTACCTACTGTGAAACTAGCCTAAGAATACAGAGGAGTACTCCGCAAGTTCCAGACAAAGATGTTCGAGACTTGTTGGGAATTCCTCTGTATTTTGTCAAATAAGTTGCTGATTTATTTATTTCCGAATGTGGGAGAAACCACTAGTTCAATTTATAGTTTGTAAGTCAGAGTCCGAGGGGCCCCCGGGGCACTGCCCCGTTTAGCCCTCCGGTAGCGACGCCACTGAGTAAATACTATTTTCGTGTCTGGCCTGGTCTGGCATCCACAGTCCCTTCAATAGACCCAGTTACATTAGTTAGGGAATTTGCAATATGTCAAGTCCCTGGAAATCTGCAAAACAAGTTTCGACCTAGCCTAGCCCATTCTTCCTGTAATATATTTTATATGTGTAATAAACTGTAATGTGGAAATAGTACATTATGATATAAGTGCGGTATGTTGAAAATTACAGCCTAGGCGATATTGCTAGCCTGTAATTATCAAAGCGCTGTATGTCATACGAAGTTTTATAACATATCTGCGAGGAAATAAATAAAAACAATACAAAGAAAAGAAGAAGCGCGCGAAAAATTTTTACTTGTTCATAAATTAGCGCTTTTTTATAGGCAAAAGCACAAAAAAATTTTTTGTGCCTCTGTACAAAATTAATATTTTTGTTACAGATAAATGGTTGTAGTGCGGCGGCAAATTGAATGTTTTCGTTAAGATTGTTCGCTGAGTGATAAAAGCATGAAACTTGCCCTAGTAGCTAGTTTGAAGTTATGACTAGTCTTAGTGCGCGCGGTGTATGAAAAGTTCATCTCCTCCCTTCCCCGAAATTGGTTGATAGAGGCAAACTACCGGGCGTTTACCGCATAGGTCCACCTAAGGAACAAGTGCACCAAGGCTCATCCTTCTATCCAAAAAATATGGGTTTCCATACGACTTCATACGAGAATGGATATAATTACTACGCTAATAAAATTTCTATTATTTTGGGAATAGCTCCTGCCTAAACTTATGGACCGATTTTGACGATTAAGGTGTCATTGGAAAGCAAGTGATGTGTAGATGTGTTTTCATATGTAAATTTCTAGTACCCCTCCAAATTGGATTCATAAAAATACATAAAATGGAGTAAAACATCATCGAAATTACAATTTGACCTCTAAAATGCAATAGGGGTCAAATCCAGCTTGCCTCCACATCAAAATATAATCAATATGGTATCCCCTAAGCATGATAAAAATTTCATGATTTTATCACTCAGCGAAATTTTTTTTTAAATTTCCGCTGTACTATTGTAATTTCTTGTCAAAATTAATTGAATTTAAGAATTAATTGTTTTTTTATTATATTTTATCTCCCAAAGTTAATTTTATTCATAAAATGTTGACCACTTTTCTGACATAAAAACTCGGTCGGCGTGTCGGAAAAGGGGCAGCCCACGGAAATTTTTTAAAAATTATTTTTTGTATGGCTGTCCCTTTTGCGACACTCTAACCATTGCGTTGCGAATATCTTACTTTTACTACAATAGACTATTAAACTGTCTGTGTTAAAATGAACTATTAAAACTTTAAATAATTCATTTGACTTACTTACTCGTTATACCTACTAATCGCCCACTCTCAAAGCCGTTTCTCCGAAATCAGAAGTGGCATACAATCGGGTAGTAAGATGTCGCGTAGTTAAAAAAAAACGGAAATGACGCGCAGTGGCGGCAAATACTAGAGGCGCAAAATGAACAAATGCGCTTACTCATCCATCCATCAGCCACCGCCAAGAAGAATGTGGTATTTCCAGAGTTCGACCCTGACAAGCGTGATACAAACGTGTTGTCATGGTGCACTACGGCCGACGTCTGCATGCCCGACGCCCCGCTTGAAGGTAGCCAGCTGGTTGTAGCTGTCAGCAAAGCGTTGAAAGGACCAGCTTCACAAATAATTTATCAGGGCACTAGCTTTCCGCCCGCGGCTTCGCCCGCGTGGACTACGGTTATATCGTGCCCAGTTGTGGGATAAAATGAAATCTATGTCCTTTCCCAAGGTCTAATCTATCTCTGTAATAAATTTCATCAAAACTGGTTCAGTATTTTATGCGTGAAAGCGTAACAGACAGACGCGTACGATCGCTGCTAATCATAAAGTGCTATAGGGCGAAGCGCGGTCTTCGACGCGTTATTTATAAGCATAGGCAAAATATTAATTTAAATTAAATTCTGTAAAGGGCCATATTGATCAATATTAAATGTATTTAAGGTTCTTAATTGGATTAGGATTAATGCTGTATTGCTTAAATTTGCTGCGTAAATAAGCCATACCTGAAATAAAACTATTTTTTATATTTTAGATCTGTCAGCGCAATCAATATGTATGACCATATCAAATTTAAGCTCTGTAGTACCAAAGAACTAATATAAGTAAATATATTCTTATTATTCCCAACAACGCTTGGCACTTGGTCGACTATTATTCGCAAACTTGAAGGGCCAACTTATGTGTGATAGTTGTCCTTTTAATATTCTTGTTGTTTATGTTTGTTCCATCAGCTGCACGGAGATCATAACCAGTGCCAGTGACACGGCCCTTTACTAATCGCCGGGGAAAACAACAAATATCAGAACCAGTGTCAACCAAGAATCTCTGGTTGGTACACCGGTCTGTAACAAAAAGGCGGCGACTAGGTGTGGGGCGATCGGTATTCGCCGCTACCGACCGCTGCTCGTATTTCCCGAATCCTTAGACCAGGTACAAGGTGCTGAACATTTAGTTGCTCTTGCAGCAAAACGGTTATGGTACCAACATAAGTCACTATTATGTGGCCGTGAGCGACTACGGCTGTACCCTCTGTTATTCAGTTGCTGCGATCGACCACGGGTTTGGTTGTTGGAGGTGGTGAGTGAGGCCACTACACGGGTGAGCTCGGTCACTTGCTGCTGAAGTGTGAGCAAGGGGTTCTGTTCTGATGGTGGGGGAGGGGGAGGTACAGATGAACGTGAAGAACATACCTGAGCTGGCAGGCCCTGTATATCCATCAGCGTATCTGCCAGTTCTGCTAGCTCGCCGAGGTCCTGGAGCCGTTGAGCTGCCAAGACCAGCTGAATGTGACGAGGCAGGCGGCTAGACCAAATCTGCCTCATGACGTCATCCGGAAATGTTGCGCCAGCCAGGGACCTCAGGTGGCGCAGGAAAGATGACGGTTTCCTGTCCCCGATCATTTCTTTTTCGAGCAGTCGTCTTATTTTTTCCTCATGCGATTCTGAAAACCTGGATATTGAAATTGAAATTGAAAACATTTATTGTCAGGTACTAGCCCCATAGTCACAATACAAGTATTAAAATTAAATTATTAAATTAAATTAAATTAAATAAGAACTCAAATTAAATTAAAATTAAAATCACATACAAATAAATACAAATAATCAAATTAAATAAATGTAATAAAAATAAATCAAAACATTAAATAAATTACCAATAATTATTAATTATCAAATAAATAAAATTAACTTAAATTAAAATCTAAATTTAAACATGGTTACGAAACATGCAGATGCACCCAGTGAGCGACAAATGGCGAGTCCCATCTATCTGCAACAGTGCTCAGGATGGTGTTGGGGCTACCGCGCACCCGCGCCAGCATGGCGGCGCAGCGCCTGCGCATGATGGCATGGAAGCCGTCCACCTGCGCCTCCGCGAACATTCCGGACGCGCTGCAGTACCGCGGCAGCCGCATCAGCACCCTGAACGCATTGTTGTATTGGACGCGTAGCGCGCTGTATGCCCTCTGCGTATACCCCACCCACAGACTGCAAGTGTAAAAGGATTGACAATAGGCTCTAAACAGCGTAACCTTTACCTGATTTGTACACTTTGCAAATCTGCGGGCGAGCATATTACATCTGACAGACAACGCCCTACGCTCCCGCTCTATGTCCATGTCGTCCTTTAGGTCCTCGGCAACCCAGTGGCCCAGATACTTAAACTTGCTGACTCTATTTAGAGGAGAACCGCATAGTAAGACCGGCGGCACAATAGAGTAGCATTTGGTGCGCGCCTTAAATACCATCAACTCACTCTTCTTCGCGTTGTATCTGAGCACATGGGCCACCGCGTACCCCTCACATACGGCTAAGAGCCTTCTCAGAGCACTGATCGTTGGGCTCAACAACACCATATCATCAGCGTAGCTAATGCTATTGATGCTGACTCCGTCTATATGACAACCTATATTGGTGCTGCTGAGCTCAACGATCAGCTGGTTAACATACAAGTTGAATAACTTCGGGGATGTAATACCTCCCTGCCTCACCCCGCATTCAAGCTTGTATGGCTCCGAGAAAGACCCCGCCCACCTCACGCGATTGACTTGATGCTGATACCAGTACTTAAACAGCGCGATAAGGTCGTCAGGCACCCCAGACTCATTCCTAAGCTTATCCCACAGCACATCATAGTGAACTAAGTCAAAGGCTTGACAGCCTATATGACAGCCGGATATGACAGCCTTTTTAAGTTTACTGTAGGGATCCTCTTTGGGTGGGTTTGTAATGATGTCCTCGACCTCCCGTGTACATGAAGTGTCGAGGTGTGCCACCGTATAACTGAATTTAGTGGATTCCTGTGTGATCTTGTTAATGGAAAATTGTGCCTCAAGACTGGCGAACCATAACGCCGGCCTGTCCTTGCAAAATGGCGGCGTCCGTATGGAGACCCTACACACCATGCGATCCCCACCAGACGCATCATAAAAACCCTCACCATCACCATCAGTGTTAGGGGGTTTGTTAGATTCCCCTTCGGCCATTGTGTTAATAAAATGAGAGATTAACAATTGTTGAAACTAAAGCTATGTGTTATTAAAACGAACGGGTTAATACACAACAGTAGCAGTATAAAACAAAACACAAAAAATTGTTACAATCACAATTTCGCCCTGTTTGATTCTATAGGAGAACCAAAGGTAAACAAACCAAAAATAAGGTGTACAAACCCGTGTAAACACACACCAATTGCAATTTGGTCACAAATTAATAATAAAACTTGGTTAAAGTAACAAAATTTTGCTAAAGTTATGCAAAAGTTAGTTGGCAAAAAACAAAAGCAAACGAAAACCGACAAGGCTATTTCTACTGACCTTTTTTTTAATTTTAGTATTGGCAAAGGATTACATGAATGTACAGCCACACTTTTTTTTATATTTAACACTGGCAAAGGAGTAATTCATTATACAGCCACTTGTTAGGGTTCCGTATCCAAAGGGTGTGTTCGTCCGTTCGTCTGTCACTACTCACCAGGCTATATCTTATGAACTGATTTAGCTAGACAGTTAAAATTTTCACAAATGATTTATTTCTGTTACCGCTATAACAAAAAAAAGCCAAATGCGAGTCGAACTCTGGCTCCCATAACTTTGCATTTTTTCAACCAAAATATTCCCGAAGAATTATAGATTGCCTTTGGTGTTGGGTAAAGTTTCAGGCATTCTATTCTATTCATAAAAATGCACTTTATGAATAGGCATACCTATTCTTAAACTGGTAGCTAATCCAACACAATGCATGAATATGCCTATTTTCCATGCCTTTTACGGATGCTACACTGTGTCTAGCCGACGACGCGGTATCGGCATGGCAGGGGCAAGAAGACTGCTTTCGGCACCCAGAAAGCTTTTCTAGAAGTTTATAGTTTAAGCTTGAAGCGCTCGTAACAGTCGTAACCCAGCGGCTCTCGCTGATCTCAACCGATCAGTGAGGTTAAGTGACGCACACAGAGGCAGGGAACCTAATGGGTGACCAAAAGAGGCAATTTATCACGAGCGTTTCCGTGCTTCGGAGGGCACGTTAAGCTGTCGGTCCTGGCTGTTGTCGATTGACTATAGTCGTTAAAACCAAGTCAGAGGCTATTGTGCGGTTTGAAAACCCTGACACCAGGGTTAGCCAAGTTCGTCTCATTCTTGAATATACCTACACGATAAGAAGAAGATAGTTTAAGTTTTTGAAAAGCTCCAGCGATATCAGCTCGGAATCAATACCAGTGTTGGAACAATTTGTTCTTTTAATAACAGACAACAGCACGACAGGTTACCATTTTCAATACGAATGTCGTCGCTATTACGTTCGAGATAAGGGCGACGCGACGTCAAGGACAACATGTATAGCCAGATGTGCTGCCGTGTCTACGACAGAATGAGTGAAATAGAAGATAGCCTTCCACGTTGAACTGGGAGTGCAAGTTAAACTTAAAAAGTACCAGCTGCCAACTCTTCCCGGGCATACTACAAAAGTCAGTAAGTAGGACGCGAAGGTTTTGTTGTATTATAGGTTTATAGGCGAAAGTCTGAAAATCTCTCACTTTTATACATCATTGGTTCATCTAATAACCCTCAAAATTGTATGTCGAACGTGGCATCAAGTGGTTCTAAGACTCCTAATGCACTGCTTACTCCAATGGGTATTAAAGGCGTGAGCTTATGTATGTATGTATGAAGGGTAGAAGATACTCTCCGATGCTTTTAATTCTCAAACCAAATAATTTTCTTTCAGCAATCAGTAAGTACTATTCAGTACCTAGTCATCTAGCTAGGCAACCTCTAAAATGGAAAAAAAAACTTTTGACTAAACTACTGAACCGATTTTGATGATTAGGGTGTCATTAGAAAGCAGATGATGTGTAGATTTGTTTTTTTATGTCACTTCCTTACACCCTCCCAATTGGATTCCTAAAAAGACATTAGAAGGGAATAAACATCATCGATGTTGTCATTTGACCTCTAAAATACGATAAGGGTCGAATCCAGCTGGCTTCCACATCTTAAAATACTCATTGTTGTATCCTCATGTGTCCTCTAAGAATATCTATATTTTTCAAATTGCCGCCCCGCTTAATCAGCAGTAGGTATCAGTAGAACCAGCAGTAGGTATTAGTAGAAATAGCCAAAACAAACAAGATTGCCGACAAGGCTATTTCTACTGACCTTTTTTTTAATTTTAGTATTGGCAAAGGATTACATGAATGTACAGCCACACTTTTTTTTATATTTAACACTGGCAAAGGAGTAATTCATTATACAGCCACTTGTTAGGGTTCCGTATCCAAAGGGTGTGTTCGTCCGTTCGTCTGTCACTACTCCCCAGGCTATATCTTATGAACTGATTTAGCTAGACAGTTAAAATTTTCACAAATGATTTATTTCTGTTACCGCTATAACAAAAAAAAGCCAAATGCGAGTCGAACTCTGGCTCCCATAACTTTGCATTTTTTCAACCAAAATATTCCCGAAGAATTATAGATTGCCTTTGGTGTTGGGTAAAGTTTCAGGCATTCTATTCTATTCATAAAAATGCACTTTATGAATAGGCATACCTATTCTTAAACTGGTAGCTAATCCAACACAATGCATGAATATGCCTATTTTCCATGCCTTTTACGGATGCTACACTGTGTCTAGCCGACGACGCGGTATCGGCATGGCAGGGGCAAGAAGACTGCTTTCGGCACCCAGAAAGCTTTTCTAGAAGTTTATAGTTTAAGCTTGAAGCGCTCGTAACAGTCGTAACCCAGCGGCTCTCGCTGATCTCAACCGATCAGTGAGGTTAAGTGACGCACACAGAGGCAGGGAACCTAATGGGTGACCAAAAGAGGCAATTTATCACGAGCGTTTCCGTGCTTCGGAGGGCACGTTAAGCTGTCGGTCCTGGCTGTTGTCGATTGACTATAGTCGTTAAAACCAAGTCAGAGGCTATTGTGCGGTTTGAAAACCCTGACACCAGGGTTAGCCAAGTTCGTCTCATTCTTGAATATACCTACACGATAAGAAGAAGATAGTTTAAGTTTTTGAAAAGCTCCAGCGATATCAGCTCGGAATCAATACCAGTGTTGGAACAATTTGTTCTTTTAATAACAGACAACAGCACGACAGGTTACCATTTTCAATACGAATGTCGTCGCTATTACGTTCGAGATAAGGGCGACGCGACGTCAAGGACAACATGTATAGCCAGATGTGCTGCCGTGTCTACGACAGAATGAGTGAAATAGAAGATAGCCTTCCACGTTGAACTGGGAGTGCAAGTTAAACTTAAAAAGTACCAGCTGCCAACTCTTCCCGGGCATACTACAAAAGTCAGTAAGTAGGACGCGAAGGTTTTGTTGTATTATAGGTTTATAGGCGAAAGTCTGAAAATCTCTCACTTTTATACATCATTGGTTCATCTAATAACCCTCAAAATTGTATGTCGAACGTGGCATCAAGTGGTTCTAAGACTCCTAATGCACTGCTTACTCCAATGGGTATTAAAGGCGTGAGCTTATGTATGTATGTATGAAGGGTAGAAGATACTCTCCGATGCTTTTAATTCTCAAACCAAATAATTTTCTTTCAGCAATCAGTAAGTACTATTCAGTACCTAGTCATCTAGCTAGGCAACCTCTAAAATGGAAAAAAAAACTTTTGACTAAACTACTGAACCGATTTTGATGATTAGGGTGTCATTAGAAAGCAGATGATGTGTAGATTTGTTTTTTTATGTCACTTCCTTACACCCTCCCAATTGGATTCCTAAAAAGACATTAGAAGGGAATAAACATCATCGATGTTGTCATTTGACCTCTAAAATACGATAAGGGTCGAATCCAGCTGGCTTCCACATCTTAAAATACTCATTGTTGTATCCTCATGTGTCCTCTAAGAATATCTATATTTTTCAAATTGCCGCCCCGCTTAATCAGCAGTAGGTATCAGTAGAACCAGCAGTAGGTATTAGTAGAAATAGCCAAAACAAACAAGATTGCGGCCAATTTTAAAGATTTCTACAATCATTCATGACAAAGACCGAGACGCTGTTATAGTAATTTAATTAGTTTTTGTTTCGTTTTACTCGTCACTAATAACAACCGAAAAAACACATCTGTCAACTCGGTTATTTGGCGTTATGTAAAACTATAGAGTGAGACAAAAAATCATTTCGTGTATGGACTTATCTTTAGTCTCTTTCTTTTTTAATGACTGAACGCTTTTCGTGTGAAAAAAGCGGACCGTGGGAGGTCAGTGAAAATAGGATCAGCCAACGAAAACACAGTTAATGTCACTTTGACGTTTGCGTTCAGAAATGGAGTATTGATTGAGTATTGAACGTTCAGTTCGTTCGTTCACCAATGTTCAGAGAAGCACGAAAAAGGTTAGTTCCAAAAAAACTTTTGCCGCGGCAGATGGCGCTTATAGCAATGCACAGAAAAATTGAAGTAGGTATATACCACTTGGGAAACACACTATGAATGCACTTTTCGGTTAAGAAAAACTGCACAAACTGCACTGGTGCATGTGCGGGAATGGGCCTCCGCACACGAGCTGATTGCCAGTGGGCCAAACGGACTTCGTTTGGCGGAAAGCGCTGACGTTCCTGTTGGCTCTTCGATAAGTAGACAGGGCGCGCGGGCATGGGCCTCCGCGCGCGTTGTTTCTGCCGGGGCGTGCGTGCGAGTACCAGCACGGCACGCGTAATGGCTGCAAGGGCGGCGGTTGTTGTCTCCGCTCGTGTACCTAAAGATGGCTGTCTGCTAGGACGCGCGGGCTTGGGCCTCCGCGCGGGTGAAGGTACCAATCACTGCTGCTGCTCCTCTCGAGGTTACGCGTTGATGCGATAGTCTGGGGTCACCAATTTGGTGGTCGTGGTAGTGTGAAGCACTGACAGGATGATGAAATCACAACTCCGTAATAGATATAACCACTGTTTATTTCACTACACAACATACACACCAATTAATTTAGTAAGGATGTAACAATCACTTATTTCACTTCTAGGTGTTAATTCTAAGCCTGTCTAACGAAAGACATGTGGAGCGCGTGAGAGTCGCGAGAAGAAGAAGGAAGCGTGTGAATGGAAAAGTGTAGAATGAGCGAAGAAAGAGTGAGACAGATAGAGCAGAGGAGAAAGAACGACATATGCTCGTTTCATTAGTGGCACTGAATTGTGGCGCGTTTAGACGCCACAGTCTTAATTCGGATGATTTTGTTCGTCTTAATTTATTCGTTCCATTAGGTACTGATAGGTTCAAACTAATACATTTACATCCTCCATTTATCCCCATGGGGGTTGAATTTATCAAAGTCCAATTTAAGCGAACGTCTTCATCATAGTAGCTTCAATCTTTAATTTCAGTTCAATCAGTCGAAAATCTAAGAAGATTTACACAAAATCTAAGAAGATTATATTTTATCCCCTTAGGGGTGGAATTTATCTCCCTTTAGGGGTTGAATTTATCAAAATCCATTCTTAGAGGATGCCTACGTCATAGTAGCTTTATGCATGCAAAGTCTCAGCCAGATCAGTTTAAAATTGACAAAGTTTCATACAAACTTTCATTCCCTATTTCATCCCCTTGGGAAAAGAATTGATCAAAATCCTTTCTTAGGGGATGTCTACGTCATTACATCTACCTGCATGCCAAATTTCAGCCCGATCCGTCTAGTGGTTTGGGCTGTGCGTTGATAGATCACTATGTCAGTCAGTCACCTTTGAGTTTTATACATTTAGATAACGTGACTAGAATTCAAAGAATTGTTCATCGCAAGATTCGCCTCGGAAGAAACCATGGCTGCCTGCCACGCTAATCAAACTTGCCTCCGATAAACCAAATGAGAAAGAAACCTACGGAGCTTACGCCAGCCGTATCATGTCATCACTTATGAATCGTTTCAAGAATGTGGACACTGAACGTATCATGGTATCAGTCGTGCTGGCACACATGGCACAGACGGACCAAAAACTTTAACATATTTCCTTTACAACGGATATTACATCACGTTCCGAACTGCAGAAGGAAATGCAAGCGTTTTCATACCTGAAACGCAAGGCGCCTACCGCGAATGATAAAGATGACGCCCCAGAATGACTACCGCCTCGATCAAATGCTTCATCTGCGGAAGACTCGGGCATAAACAAGCTGAATGCCGACAGAAGAGCAAGGAGATGAAGAAGACGCCTGCCGCTACCACCAGCTCGACCCACGCGCAAGTCCGCGCCCTTCCACCAGTGGAGAGGTGGTTTGCTGTAAGTGCGGTGCCCAGGGTCATATCGCGAGCCGCTGCACTAGTCAAGCTGCCTCCACCAGCACAGCAGCCAAGACCGAGAGACGTGTCAACATATGCGAGGTCGAGCCCCCAGCTGGAACTATAAAACACCTCGGTAAGCAATTTGAGTTTCACTTTGATTCGGGTGCCGAATGCTCTTTGGTTAGAGAAAGTGTGGCATGTAATTTGTCTGGCAAACGTTTTAACAACGTAGTATACTTAATTGGCTTAGGTAATAAGAAAGTAATAAGTACCGAACAAATTTTGTGTTCTGTTGAAATTTGCGACTATCCAACTGAAATCTTATTTCATGTTTTGCCTGACATATACCTTCGTAGTGCTACGAGTATAATGATTGGCCGTGAAATCTTACATCAAGGGTTCATTGTTAACATTGGTTTGAATGAGTTCACGATAACTAAGTCATGTGCAATAAATTCAAACGAAAACAAGTAGTTAATTTTGAGAATATAAGCATGGACTGTTCACCCGACGCTAAGCGAACACTTCTTAATTTGTTAGAATTATATTCCTACAGCTTCACATATCACTTTCCTACTACGCGCGTGACGACAGGTAAATGTGATATTCGTTTGGTTGATTCAAGTCTCACCGTACAGAGACGTCCTAGGTACAAGTGTTCTCTTGCCGAAAGTGAAATAATGCGCGAACGAGTAAATGATCTGTTAGAAGCGGGCATAGTTAGGCCAAGCGAGTCCCCATTCGCAAGTCCCGCGCTATTAGTTGAAAAACAAGACGGCAGTAAGCGCATGTGTGTGGATTACAGAGAGCTAAATAAAAATACGGTCCCAAATAGGTACCCACTGCCTTTGATTTCAGATCTTATTTCTCGCTTACACGGTGCTAAATTCTTTTCAAGCTTAGATTATGCTAGCGGGTTTCATTTGATCCCAATGAGTCATGAGTCGGTTGAGCGTACCGCATTCATTACACCTTTTGGGCAATACGAGTACTTAACGATGCCGTTTGGTCTACGTAACGCGATCTCGGTTTTTCAAAGAGCTATTGTTCAAGCTTTAGGTGAGCTAGCGTATACTTACGTTATTGTTTACGTTGACGATATTTTAATTATATCTGAGACAGAGGAAGAAGGGCTAGATAGGCTACGTACAGTTCTGGATATTTTAACAAAGGCGGGATTTTCCCTGAATTTAAAGAAATGTTCGTTTTTAAAGACGCGTGTTGAGTTCTTGGGCTACGAGGTTGAAGTGGGAGAGATTAAACCTAACAAACGCAAGTTGAGGCGTTGTCAGCGTTGCCACCGCCCGAATCAGTAACCCAGCTTAGACAGTTTATAGGTCTCGCTTCATATTTTCGCCAGTTTGTACCTAACTTTTCTCGTCTCATGACTCCGTTACATAGGCTTACCACAGGCAAGTGCTCTTTCATTTGGAAAGACAATCACGAACAGAATCGTCAGCAGGTTATTTCTATTCTTACTAAGGAACCGGTATTAATGATTTTCGATCCCCGTTTCCCTATAGAGCTTCACACTGATGCTAGCGCAGACAGGTATGGTGCTATGTTATTGCAAGAAGTAGATGGCAAGCGCCGCGTAGTAGGTTATTTTAGTAAATGTACCTCCCCAGCAGAGTCTAAGTACCACTCGTATGAATTGGAAACACTAGCTGTAGTTAAAACAGTAAAGCATTTCCAATCATATTTGCACAGAAGGAAGTTTACAGAAGGCACAGTAGTGATCATATTTGCACAGAAGGCACAGTAGTGACCGATTGTAACTCGCTGAAGTCTTCTCGTGATAAAGTTGATCTTACCTCGCGGGGTAAGTTGGTGGTGTTTTTTACAGTCTTTTGACTTCAATGTAATTTATAGGGCCGGAAAACAAATGGGTCACGTAGATTTCCTATCCCGCAATCCCCTATCGCGCGACTTTATTCAACAATCGCCGAAGGTAGCTCAAAAGCAAGTTAATTTGACAGAGCTCTCTGAAAACTGGCTACTAGCAGAGCAGCAGAGAGACGACGATATTCAAAAACTTATCTCGGAGATTAACGAGGCTACAATATCAGATGACATAGCGAAGACATACGAACTACGTAAAGGAGTTATCGTAAAGTTCAGCGTAACGGTCGTACTAAATGCTTACCTATCGTACCTAGGGCACTAAAGTTATCTATTGTTAACAATGTGCACGAATCAATTATTCATTTAGGATGGGAAAAAACATTAGAAAAGCTGTACGATCATTATTGGTTTGAGGGCATGGCTCGTTAAGCTTTTAAGTAACTGCGTAACTTGCAAAGTGGCAAAAAGTAAGTCGGGTAAAGTTCAAGCAGAGCTTCACCCAATACCCAAAGTCACTGTACCATGGCACACGGTACACATTGATGCAACAGGGAAACTCAGTGAAAAGAGTGATAAGAAGGAATACGTATTCGTTCTAATTGATGCTTTCACAAAGTTTGTTTTTCTCAACTATACTAAAAAATATTGACGCTAGGAGTAGCATAAAGGCGATTAAAAACAGTGTTTCCCTTTTCGGTGCTCCCGTTCGAATTATTGCGGATCAAGGTCGCTGTTTTGCTAGTCGCGAGTTTAAGGAATTCTGTGATAGTAAAAATATTAATTTGGATTTAATAGCTACGGGATCATCACGAGCTGATGGGCAGGTTGAGAGAGTCATGAGCAGTCTAAAATCAATGTTGACTGCGGTTGAGATGATTGAAGATAGATCTTGGCAAGACGCGTTAGATGACGTACAACTAGCACTTAACTGTACGGTTAATAGAGTCACCCAGGCAAGTCCACTTGAACTTATGATAGGGAAAGTAGCGCGCCCTTTAGATTTAATGGCCAGTAATGATGACACTACTGAAGTGGATATTACGGAAGTTAGAGAACACGCCGCACAACAAATTGAGAAGTCGGCTCAATACAACAAGTCTCGTTTTGATGCAACAAAAGCTCCGATTATAAAGTTTTCAGTTGGAGAGTACATTTTAATTGAAAATGAGGAACGCAATCAAACTAAGTTAGATGCTAAGTTTAAGGGCCCATTCAAAATAGTAGAGGTCTTAGACGGCGACAGGTACACTTTGTAAGCCTTAAATTCGAAGCGTACCTATAAGTACGCACATGATAGGTTGAGGAAAATGCCAGAGGGCCAAGTACCATTAGAATTAGATAACTAGAAGTCCGAAGTAGAGAGTGAGTGAGACAAAGCGTGAGGTTCTCAGCCCGGTTAGTCGACCGTACCAGAGGCTTCGCGGTAGCCATAGTCCGTTAGGAGTCGGAATCTGCTTTGAGTAGACTTATTCTTTTGTTATTATAAACTATATAAGATCTACTGCCTTGTAGTGCAAGTTGAATTTCATATTTGTTTTATTCAAATACTTTATCAGTGATACAATAATGTAACATTATTATTATCAATGTAATATTATGTGTGAAAATAGTTGTTAATGCTTTAATAAACAAAAATAAATTACAAAAAGAAATTACTCGGCTGGGATTAGAACCCGTGAACCTTTCTCCCTGATAGGACAGAGCTTATCCGCTGGACCATTCATAACGCTAGTAAGATCGACAAAATAAAGATACACTACGTCATGTTTACATTACCGATTGTTCGATATGACTCATCAGCAGCGGTGAGTGGAGGACAGTGCAATGTTGGGTGAATGCGTCCTACAAAAACTTCACCGAGGAGCCAATGAATATGAATATTTATTTATTTACGTAAAACTTAAGTCTAAATACAGTAAAATGTAAAATAAACAGTATGTGTACTAGGTATTTAAAAGTAAGACAAATTATGCTAACACTAAACAAAAATTTACGGATTACAAAATGGTTAGTAGGTCAAAGATGTCGCTAAGCAAAATAATGTTCTTAGAGGAGGCTACAAGCTTGTGTGCGTGAGAAATCGTGTGAACTATGTTCAGAGGAACATACTCGTAGTTCCTGTTGCAACGCGCTAAGTGGTTTAACTATGACTCCTTAAAGAACGCCAGTGTACATTTGCATTATGCTTACCCTGCATAAAAAAATCATGAAAACTATCGATATTCGTTTTACTATCGATAGTATTGTAATATCGATATTCGGCGTAATTGCAATAGTATTGCTCATAGAGATTAGGGCATATGGAAATAGGGTTGCATAGGTATGTATACCAAAGTGTCTACTCCAGATGATCTGGTTGGTATTTTTCCCGGCATATTAAATAAAAGCTTTTTAACAAAAAAATTAAACCGCCGAAAAAACGGAAAAGCAAGAAATATTAAACCTTTTTTAAAAGCCTTTATTTTAATTTTTTTTGTGGCAAATTTTCTCATTCATCATAAGGTTTTTTTGTTATACACAACTCGGCATTAAAATCTACGAGTGAAGCAATACTATCGCAATTACACCTTATATCCGCCCGATATTACAATACTATAGATAGTAAAACGAGTATCGATAGTTTTTCATAATATTTGTACTAATAGTATAGATAGTATTGATTATTAGAAAATAGTATTGATACTATCGATAGTTTGGTCTGTCATCAATAGCATCGCAAACTATTGGCTATCGATAGTATTGATATCATCGATAGTCCTATCGATATTATTACTGTTTTTCAAGGTCAACTATCGATAGCAAAACTATTGATAGTTATGCAACACTAGGCAATTTGCAGTGAATGTCAAAATTAGTTCTCGGGACAATCGTAGGGGCGCTTCAAATTGCTGCCACGCAAAATTAGCTGTCATTTGTATGGAGACAGCCACAGACTAGGTAGTCAAATCGCGCCGAAACAAAAACTGGTTTTTAAAAACTAAATTTAAAATAAAAATGAACAATTCATGAAGGTGGTCGATGTAAGACTAACTGTTTTTAATTGAAATTCTAAAAGCTTAATCTAACCCAGACGCTTATGCAGCATTTTTGGTAGCTAGCGACCGTTGAGTTGTTGCTATAGCATTAATGCTGACTACGCGGTTCTTATATGGGTCGGACGGTGTAACTCCTCCCTCCATAAGTTCGAAATTACCCGAAGAACAATTTTGAGGGTTATTTCGATCTTTCCTCTTGCGTACCAAAAATACTTTTTTATATAAAATAACACAAATTAAAATAATGATTAAAATTACATATAAAACTATGGTTCCTATGCTAACACTTTCCGTAACTACACTGTGGGTTTCCGGTTCACCGTTCTTTATCGCGTAAGATAACACTTTTAAATCACTCAAATCGATGCCACTTAACTTGATTGGAGTCGCTCTTTCTTGAATATTGAAGTAAAGGTTTTCAGGGAATTTCACCAGAGGGAATTTCGAATATGTGAACTTTTCTTTCAGGACATGATCTTGCAGACGATGACTTCCGATTTGATACTTGCATTGGTCATCAATGGTAAGCAGGTATGTGCCAAAAATAGAGTAATGGAGGATTTCGTTCGCACATGTTCTTGTGAGGACAACTGCTGTCTTTGTGTAGAGTATCCATTTATTTGTCTGTAGGAATTCTACCTTGATTTTTTCCAGTTCTACGGGAACTTGCAGGCATGCGACGTTCTCGGAGTATTTCATCAAATCGATGATGCACTTGTCTTCGACAGGTACTATCGTTTGAGTTTCATCACATAGGTAGGTCTCTTCTTCTATAGTTTTGCACGGCGTAGACAGCGAGCTGGCTTTCAACCCCTTGACCATAAGGTTAGGATATTTGGGCAGAATAATAAGGGTAATGTTTGTTTTAGGATCAGTAATAGGTAAGGGAACAATTTTGTAGTAAAAGTAAGTATCTTTCTTAACTAAGGGTATTTCTAATATAAAATCAATTTCATTTTTCTTAAAGTAGGACTTTAGAGTAATCGACTGTTCGATTTTTACAATATTTTCAGGGGTAGTTTTGAATACAAGTTTGTCTGTCCCTTCAATTAGTTTGAGTAACTTAACAAGTTCATTTGTGTTAACAAGGGACTGATGCAAAATCCCTATTCTACTAAATGCTACAATATTTTCAATCTCATTCAATTTAGAGTAAATCATCTGAAAGTTATGTAAGAACAAATTATATATGTGTATTAATTGATTGATTTGGGAGTGACTGAAATCTCATTAAGATCTTTATTGATTTTATTCACTGCATTTTCCAATTGCATGAGATTGTTGGTTATATTTATAGTAGAGTTTGTGAAAATTCTCACCATTTCGGCTATTAGAGTAGTTTTCTTTTCTATGGCGTGTTGACGGGATTTTACTTCATTTATTAATTTATCATATTTAACAGCGTCAGTATGATCCAAATTTCCTGTAATAATTTTAATCAAAGATCCTAAAGGATTGATAAGGCCTCGTGTTTGTCTACTGTTTGGAACTAGTTGAATGTATTTCTCTAAGGTGATATTTAACATATGGTTTACTTGTGTTTTATAATTATCAAGGAACACTAAAAAGGATCTACTAATGTTTGGAAAGGAGCCGATTTGCTTATTTAATTCCTTATACCTATTTATATTTAAATCTAAATCTTCCCTAATTAACCTAACATCTAATATCTTAATAACTATCCATTCATCGTAACTAACGAGGGCGGTTCCCTCCCTAACTGGTAAGACTCCAGGGTTCTTTTCAATTTTGTGAAGTTGAAGGGCCCGGGTCATCAGCACTTGAGTCAGCAGCAGGACGAACCTGTGGAGGACGTCGAACATCTTTAATTGGGACTCTAGTGTCTCTCGAGTTGGTCTCTACGGGGACTACGTTTCTTTTAACCTTTCCTTTGACTTTAGCTTTTTGAAATCTCGGCTTATCTTTAGCGCGACGTGTGTTTACGCCCTTGACGAAGATGACGTCATCGTCATTTAGGCCAAACTCAGTCTCGCCCGCTCTATCTTGATGAAGCTTCTCTTTCCTGGCTACCATTCTATCCGCTAGGTATTCATACAGGTATTTTGTTCGTCTACAGTGTTCTTTAACTAATTATTGGGTGTATTCTTTTTCGAAATCGACATCAAATTGGCTATTGCTTTCTGTGTGTCCGAAAACTACTTCGAAGGGTGTAAGACCGGTTACTGAGTGTATTGTTTGGTTGTATGCAAAAATTGCGTACGTCATCACGGATGCCGCATCTGTGAATTTTCTCTCATATTTCGCAAGTCTGTATATTTCCGTAATGGTAGAATGAAAACGCTCTATCAATCCCATCGAGTTAGGGTTGTTCGGGGTGCCTATATGAACGCTCACTTTATAAAATGCAAGCATTTCTTTCATGAGTTTGTTATTAAATTCGGTACCTGGGTCTGAGCTAATTTTGGTAGGTACTCCATAGAATGAAAAATATTTTATGAGGGCTCTAACTACCTCGGGAGTTGATCTGTCAGGGATCTCTATAGCTTGGGCTTATTTACTGAAAGCGTCTATAATAGTCAGATAGTATTTATTTTCGATAGAGTAAAGGTCAATGAACAGTTCTTCGAATGGTTTTGTCTGAGTCTGTGTGAGCTGCAATCGAGGTTAAAAAGGTCTCCTATCGTATTTCATACGGGTACAAGTGTCACATGAATTAATAATGCTGGTTACTGTCTGTTCCATGTTGTTCCAAAAATAAGTACGCTTTAAGTGGGAGATTGTTTCTTTAATACCGCGATGGCATGTCCTACCCTGGTGATATTTCATTACTACTTCCTCTTGCTCTTTTTCATCGGTTACGTTAATTACTCGCTCAGTACACTCAAACAATTGTATTGTGTCTTTTCTAAATAATGTAATCACTATATCTGTAAACTGTGCTCTGTGTTCTTTGTTTTCAAAGTAAATGAAATATTTAATTTTTAGTCTAACATATTCTTTAAGGAATTGTTTAATTAAGTCGGGATTATCCAAAGGTAAGTGAACCTTGAGAATTTTCTGTTTTGCATGTGGAACAATTTTGACTGCCAGTTGGTTTTTAAACCAAGTGTGTACTATAATTTGGTTAGGCTTAGTGTCTACAGCTTCGTGAAGTATAGGGATACCATTTGTGTCCATATCAACAGCGGAATACGCCGTATCTGTGCTAGATTTCGCTGATTGATGGTCGCCCTCGGATTTAGCTGATAGAGTGCTGCTATAAGATCGAGTTTCGGGCGGATTTCCTTGTTCACCCACATCTAGGATTGAATCGGATCGCGAACCAATGGAAGCAGGTAGTTGGCGTGGATTTTCGTCGTTGATAGGGTTCTGGTTAGTAGTCGTGTCACGTTTGTCTTTATTTTGAGTTACAGGTATTGATTGCCCTAAATTCTTTATTTCGTCAGTGAGCTGTCGAATGTAGTCATTCAAGTCATCTCCTACGTTAACAGCTGTGGAGAGCTGGTCATCTTTTTCCGGACTACCTAAAGCATTGAGACGTATTCGTGAAAGCGCGTCCGCATTTGTATTTTGTTTCCCGTTCTTGTTTACGACTTTAAAGTTGTATTCACCTAATCTCAGTTTGTAACGCGTCAACTTACTATTGGGCTCCTTAAGGGAGTCAAGTGGTCTGTGGTCAGTGTAAATTGGTTACCGTATAAATAGGGTCTAAAGTGCTTTACGGCCCAAATGATGGCTAACAGTTCCTTTTCAATGGTACTGTATCGTTTCTCAGAGTCGTTCAGAGTTCTACTAGCGTAGGCTATGGGTTTGTCGCTACCTATTGAACCCTGTGACAATACCGCACCAATTGCGAAGTCGGATGCGTCAGTGGTAAGTATAAATGGCTTAGTAAAGTCCGGGTATTGTAGGAGTGGTGCGTTTGTCAGTAGTTCTTTACACTTCTGAAATGCGTTGAGGTATCGTTCGTCTATTACAATTTTACTGTTCTTTTTCAGGCAAGCGGTCATCGGTTGTGTAATTTTGGAAAAGTCTTTGATACATTTTCTATAATAGCCTATAAATCCAAGAAAGCTCTTAATTTCAGTTGTTGTCTTTGGTAGTGGGTAATTTAGTATGGCGTCTATTTTGTCTGTGTTTGGTTTCAGTCCATCTGGGGTGATAGTATGTCCCAGGTAAGAGGCTTCCTTACACAAGAACTCTGACTTATCAAGCTGTACCTTGAGATTAGTTTCCCTGAGTCTGTCAAAAACTGCTCTAAGTTTGTTTAATGTTCTTCCAAGCTTGAGGAAAACAGGATAGTGTCGTCGAGGTAAATTAAGCAGTGTATTCCTTGAAGTCCTCTAAGGACATTGTCCATTGCTCTCTGGAACGTCGCAGGAGCTGTTTTAAGCCCGAACGGCATTCGCAGGATTTCGTAATGTCCAAACTGAGTCGAAAAAGCGGTCTCAGGTTGGTCTTCTTTCTCAATATCGATTTGGTGATAGCCGCTAGCAAGGTCAAGTACAGAAAAGTAACAACTTTTACCTAATTTGTCAAAGAGATCGGTAATGTTAGGCAGGGGGTACTTATCGTCAACTGTTATGTCGTTAAGTCGTCTGTAATCAATAACCATACGGTATTTTTGCTCTCCACTTGCATCGAGCTTCTTCGGCACTAAATGTACGGGGGCACTCCAAGGGGAGTGAGATTCCTGAATTACGTTGTCACTTAATAACTTTTCAACTTGTTTTTTTATTTCAGTGGCTTCTGCAGGGGCCTGGCGGTATGGTTTTATATAAATTGGGTCTTCATTAACTGTCCTAATTTTATGTTTCACCTGGTTTGTGAAGGACAGAGGCAGATGTTCTGTGTAAAAGATATCTTTGTATTCCGAGCAAAGGTAAAAAAATTTATTACGTTCTTCCGGGTTCATATGATCTAATCGAAGCTTTGTTAGGTTTTGTTTAAGAATTTCGTCTCTTTGTCTGTCATCTATTGTTTGCATGTTATTTATTTTTATCTCTTGGGGTTCGTATTTTGTGACACCAACGGGCTGGCTAAATTTTATATCAAAGTGATCATCTGAAGTATTCTGGATGACCGTTGTGGCGAAACCTTGTGAGCATCTTACAAGTGCGGTAGGTGTTCTCACGCCTTTACCAAAATCAATATGATTCAAAATCGCTTCACCGTTCAAAAGGTCGACAGGGATTTGTGTGCGTATTTCAGAACGAGGTTCGATTTGAATTGTATAAGGTGGGCTATACATGATGGGTATTTCCGTGTCTCTTGTTTTAAGAATTTGATTTTTCATGTCTATGTTTGCATCTAACTGCTTAAGTAAATCGGAGCCTATCAATCCTCCGTAAGTACTACAAACATCGTATACGTAAAATTTGTGAGTGTCTGTACTACGAAAAGTTTTCAATAAGGGTATGTGAATTACTTCGTTGTGAGAACTCCGCGCGTGGGTGCTAACTACCTCAAAAGGTTCGTGATATATAAAATCTGCGAAATATGTTTAGGCAAGTTCAGGGCTAATAAAGGATCTCGTGCTTCCTGTATCGATCATAAATTTTGCGTTTATTTCCGGGATTTCTATGTGGGGTAGTTTTAAAGCACCGTGGTGGTTAAGATGTACTATTTCTGGGGATGTGTCGTAGAGGCTTCTATCTGAAAATTTTCCGTTTCAGGATGGGAAACATCGGGTTGAGTATTTTGATACTCGTTACAGTCCACAAAATATTCACCATCACCTAACAGTTGGTTTTCGTCACTATAGTCATAGTCAGCGTCTTCAGTCGTATAAAACGCTTCGGGGTTATAGTCAGGTTCGTTATGGTCTAAATTAGCGTAAAACAAATTGTTTGATGTTCGTGGTTCGTGGTCGTGGTTTGGCTTTAGCGGGGGCGCCGTGCGCATGGACACGTCGTTGTCATAGCGGAACGTCGGTCGTTGACCTACCTGCTGTTGGCCTTGGGGTTGTTGAAATTGAGGTCTCTGTTGGTATGCGGGTGGTATACCAAATTTAAATTGGGGTTGGTTCGTTTGCTGATAGTTGTTGGTCCTAAATTGATTATTATTTGAAACAAACGGCCTACAACCTACTTGTTGCTGGGGGATGCCAAACTTGAAATTAAGTTGGCTAGGCATAATGGCCTTGAACCCTTGATTCTGTGGAACACCAAATTTGTAACCTTGTGGCGTATGCTGTTGAGGAATGCCAAATTTGAATCCTTGACTCTGTTGAAATTTATTTTGTTGATTAAAACCAGAGCCGGATGGTTGACCAAATTTAAATTGTGTAAAATTATTGTTTTGTGGAAAAATAGGCTTTAAATTTGGCATTTGTGCTGGAAATTGTGAGGAAAATTTCTGACGATTTTTATTTTTGGCATTATATTGGTTCAGGAAGTTTACTTCCTCCATGACTATTTTTAGCGCGTCTTCAAGTTTTACAGGACTGTTTAGACGAACCACGCGCAACATATCTTCGGGGAGATTATAAAGAAATACATTCAAGCATAGGTTGTCATATATTATCATTTTCGATGCCTTTTCGGATACCCCTTCTATTAAATTGACTTTAGAAAATAGGGTGCTTCTGACGTTTTGAATTCTGTTGCAAAATTCCAAATATGACTCATTTTGTCTGATTTTAAGGTTATCTAGTTCAATTGCTATGCATTCTTCCGACCTAGGGTCGCCGAAATGTTGAGTTAACAACTCTTTTAATTCTGGCCACGTATCAATGTCTTGGCGCTCACTTAAAAGCAGAGCCGCCTTGCCGGTTAAACGGCCAGTAATTGCATGGAACACGTACAAATTTTGGGCGGGTTTTGCCTCATTTCTGAAAGAATCAATTACATACTCGCTTTTTTTAATGAATAAATTTAAAATCTTTTCATCGCCATCAAATTTTGGAACTATATCCATAACATCCTTAGGGATAGTGCGAATTTGCTCCATTTTTGTTTATTACTAATATAATTAACTTTAAAATTAAACAGTAATTCTATTTTTAAATTTAATTTACTTTCAAAATTTTACTGAATTTATTTGAATTTG